>LPNX010348553.1:502495-584384 GCA_001517045.1 Pseudotsuga menziesii
GAATGAAATATGCAAAATGAAATTGCAGAGGTGTCAGTGAAGTTTCAGGAGAAACAGAGTTGAAACCAAGGATATATGGCCGAAAAACAGAATTTTATGCTTTTTTTTTATTTTTATTTTTATTTTTTTATCAAGAAGGGATCTGCAACGGCGCAAAAGTGATCGGAAACAGTGGAGTCTGCTAATCGCTTGGCCACAAACGACAGCTCTTGGTTTAACTCATGGGTGGGAACTAGTCAATCAGGTAGGGGTCGTTGCCCTTTTCGCTGGCAGGTCCTCTCAATGGGCCAGCTACTTCGGGGTTCCTGTGGTACTCCTCACAATGAGTTTTAGGGCTTATGCCCAAGTACTTCCCACAGTTAAGAGGATAGGGATTATTCCTAGATCTGAACCTGCAACAGAAGTGAAAAAAAAATTTTGGGCAGAAATTTCACCCAACGAGCCCAAGAAAGTGCTCTGATACGAGATGTGAGGACCCTGCAGCAAATAATTAATCAAAATACACGATATAGCAGCAGAACTCAAAATCACTTTTATATTAATCGTAGGCCACTTCGAGGGGGCAACTTCCTTTGAGAAAGCTCAATACAAAATAACTTCACTGTGCCTTCCTTGGCCTCAACACACACTTATATACTAAAAATAGGCACCAATACTATGGGTCAAAACCATGGGCCAATATAAACTATGGATCAACAAATACTACAGGCGGCTTACAAATCATATGCGCCCAACAACAATAACACAAACTATGGATCAACAATTACTATGGGATGACTTACAAAGCATATGCGTCCAACAACACTATACTAACACGGTAAAGAGAAGGATTGACATGGGTTCCTAACAGGAAAGGAGTTTTGCTTGCTTTGTAATCCTTCATTCTGAATTTTTTCAGCAAGTCCAAGGCGTATTTGGACTGCTGTACCTTGATTCGAGCTTTGGTTTGAGAAATCTCAAGCCCCAAAAATTAACTTAAGAGCCCCAAATTTGTCATGGAGAAGGCTTGGTTCATAGATTCTTTTAAGGAAGCAATCTCACCCTGTGAGCTTCCTGTAATGAGGAGGTCATCAACATATAACACAGTGATCATTAATGAACCATTAACTAACTTCAAATAGACATTTGGATCTGATTTGCACTGAACAAAATTCAGTGATAGAAAGAAGCTATCGATCTTGGCATACCAAGCCCTGGGGGCTTGCTTTAGCCCATACAATGACTTTCTCAACCTGCACACAAGAGAGGGTTAGTAGAAAAACCTTGAGGATGCTGAATATATATCTCCTCGGTGAGATCTCCATTCAGGAAGGCACATTTTACATCCATGTGATGTACCTCCCATTTCCTTGAGGCTGCAATGGCTAAGGCTAGACTGATGGAATCCATCTTTGCCACTGGGGAAAAAGTCTCATTGTAATCTATGCCATGAACCTGTGAGTAGACCTTGGCTACCAATCTATCCTTGTACTTCAATGGTGAACCATCAGTAGCAAATTTGGTCTTATAGACCCACTTACACTGTACTAGTTTTCTCCCTGGGGGAAGATCCACTAGCTCCCATGTGTTGCTCTTCTGGAGTGAGCTGAACTCCTCCTTCATGAATGTTTTCCATCTTGGATCTCTTGCTTCTTCTTCATATGTTTGAGGATTATACTCCACCATCAAATATCACTTTTCAGCAAACATAGGATCCTTCATGCACAGACCACTCTCAAACTGAGATCTAGTCCTCCTTGGGTCATTAGGATCCCCAGCTAGCTCACCTACTTCATGTAGTGTCTTGGATGCCCATTTTGGACTTGTGGGGCTGTTAGGGTCTACAATAAACTCATCTCCATCAGAAAAATCAGAATCAGCATGTTCAAGAAACTCTTTACATACTTCTTGAGGTTCAGGTGGTGAAGAGGCTTCACCAACTTCCACTGCTGCAAGGGGTTCTTCTTCAAACTGAACACACCTTTCGATGAAGGATTTATTTGTGCTCAAATTTATCAAATTGTACCCTTTTGAATCTTCAAAGTATCCAACAAAAAGACACTCTTGGCTTTGGGGCTGCAAAGCCTTCCTCTTCTCTGTCGGGATTCTAGCCCAAGCCTTTGAGCCAAAAATCCTGAAATGGGTCACATTTGGCTTGTGCCCACTCCATGCTTCGAAGGGAGTCATTCCCTCAAGCTGTTTGTGAGGCACCCTATTGTGGATATAGGCTGCACATTTGATAGCTTCAGCCCAGTACTTTGGTGGCAAAGTTTTGGCCTCCATCATGCATGTTGCCATCTCCTTTAGTGATCTGTTCTTCCTCTCAGCAACACCATTTTGTTGTGGTGTGTAAGGGATAGAATGCTGCATCTGGATACCTGTGTCTGCACAATAATTAATAAAATCAGACTTTACATACTCACCACCATTTTTCAGATCTGAGGGCCTTGATTTTCCTTCCAGACTAGTTTTCAACCAAAGCCTTAAAGACTTTGAATAGGCCAAAAACTTCAGACTTGTGTTTCAGGAAGTGAACCCAGCAATACCTGGAAAAGTCATCAATAAAAGTCAATGTATATTTGTCCTGAATCATGGACATATGAGGGAATGGGCTAGCAACATCACTGTGGATCAGCTCGAGGGGTGCAGAGATTCTCTCATGACTAGCTCTCTCAAATTTGTACTCTGGGTGTTTTCCTAGGATACAGCCTTGGTAGACTCTTTTGGAAATTTTTATCTTGGGCAACCCTATGACCATCTCTTTTTCACTAAGATATAATAGATATTTTTAGTTTAGGTGCCCAAATATTTCATGCCAAATCTTGCTAGCTTCATTAGCATGAATGAGAAGAGCAGAGGGGTTTGAGTAAGGTAGGAAGTGTGAGAACATGTATAACTTTTGAGCATGATTCGCAACTCCTTTTGAAATGACTCTACCAGTTGAGATCTCTGTGATCTCAACTTCATCGGGGGAGAATATGACCTTCTTTGGAGACCCAGTGTGGGTCATCTGGTACACTGACAAGAGGTTGGAGGTGAGACCAGGCACATACAACACATTGCTGAACTTACCATGATCAAGATCTATCCTTCCTTTTCCTTTACTTTCAGTGAGAGAGTCATCTCCCAGTACAATAGATGGTCCTTTCGACATATCTAGTGAGGAGAAGGCCTCCTTAGTTGAAACCACGTGTCTTGAAGCTCCAGAATCAATGATAAAACTGGGTGAGCTTGATGTGCCAGCAATTAGAGCATGAAATCTCTTCATGTCATCTGAAATTGATCTTCCTTCTTTCTTCTTTGAGCTTTCTAGAAAGGGAGATACCATTCTTCTCCAAGAGTTGGGTTATCATGTCTATCTACTTTTTCATACAAGATCTTTCAGAGTGATTTCCCTTATTGCAGTATGCACACTTGTTCATTTCACCTTTGTTTTTCCACTTCTGGTTATTCTTCTTGGGACCTTGTTGATCCTCCGGAGACTATTTCTTGTCTCTCTTTTGCTCAGGTGGCTTTTTAGCTTTATTTTTGCTTTTTGAATCCACCCTAAAATCTCCAGCAATCAAAGCTTGATCTTTGGATGGTTTTATGGTGCCCATCATCACCAGCTTGTCCTGTTCTTGTGTGAGAGATCCCATGAAATCTGCATGGCTAGAAATCTTCCAGGTTCGAGCTGTCAGTTTTGTGGCATAGAAGGTCGAAACAAACACTGAATAATCAGGGCCCAGCTTCAAGAGGATGGCCAGTACGAGCTGATCATCTTTCTTTTTGATACCACACTGTTTCAGCTGCAAAACTAGTGCTTTGAACTTGGAGAAATATAGCTGCAGGGATTCAAAGCTCATTGGACTCAGAGAAATCAGCTCATTTTTGATTTGATGTCCCCTCATCTCATCTGTCTTTCCAAAAATATCAGCAAGCTTCTCCCATACTTCATTCGATGATGTCAATCCATCGAGATGGAAAAGGAGGTCTCTGGAAATACTTAGACACAGGAGGCCATAAGCCTCATCCCTCCTGTTGTGCCATTTTATCTTCTCTACAGCTACATTGGGCTCTGATTCTGTTGCCATAGTCACCCTGTAGAGGATTTTCACTCCCAATAGTATCTCCATCTCTGCTTTCCATTCAAATAAATTGAAAGGAGTCAAGATAGTTTTATGTGATTGATCCATAGCTTAGAAAATATGTCCCGGCTATTAGTAGAAGGCTCCCAGTCACTGATGTCAAAATTGCAAAATAATTTTTGAAGGAGAGAAACAATATACAATGGCTCTAATACCATGTGAAAATTGAACCAGGTGATAGATTAATTTTACTCACAACAATTAACAATTGATCATGCAAAATCACTCACAAAGAGACTGAAAATTGGAGCTGAAACCTAAACTGTATTAAATTAGTGTACAATAGCCAACCCTATAAAATAATAGGTTGCTGAATAAATAACATACATCAGGGATTTGAATGCAAGAGGAGCAATTCGAATCTAGCATAAAGCAGGCTTACTAAAAATAAGCAAATCCCCCATAGGTGTAAAAAGTTGATCCCAAATCTGTCATGGAGCTTGTGAATTGGAAAAAAGGATTAGGAAAGATAAAGAGTGGTGGAATGGCAGCTCATACATGCTTTTTCATGGAGAAAAGATAGGAGGATGTGTAGGACAAAAAACTAGTCAACCTCACCTAGTCTAGCTTTTCCTTTTTGCCTTAAAACACTGAAAAAGCAGGCAATAAAGCAGAAAAAGCAGAAGGGCACCTAGGAGGCCAGGAATAAAGTAGAATTGATTCCTTTAGGTCTCCCATGCACTACATGAGTCAAATAAGGAAAGTTTGACCATTATAGATAGGCAAATGACAACTTGCACAAGGTGGGACACATGAACTAGGCAAATAAGACAAAAATAATGAAATTAATGTCTAAGTGGGTAAACTATGGGTTGATTATTCTAACAAGACATGATAAGGAAGCAAAGAGTGGAAGGATATGTCTGGATAAATGGAGTGATGCTGCGAGTTCTTCGCGGCCACAACAAGAGTAGGGGGATACATTCTTTTTGGAAATTTTGCTAGGACATGGTTTAGACTTTGGTCCTTTCAATCCATTGCAGTCAGATGAATATCCTCCTTTGAATCAAGCAAAATACCTTACTTTGAATGGGAGGGATGGTCAGAATAAATCTGATATTGATGGGGCAGAGAGCATGGCAATGGATTCCATTGAAAAGTCCCTAGCAGAAGATAACCTGACACTATGGGAATGCGTTGAGAGGTTGTTTCAGAGGGTGCAGCAGCTAGAGAAAAGGACACACAATGATCAGCTGGATATTGAATGGGTTGCAACAAAGAAGGTGCTTCAAAAAAGTCTAGAAGCCTATTCAACTAGTTTGAGAGATGGATCGAATAAATATTTTCAAAGGCTTTCCAGCAGGGGAGAAGCTGGCGAAGAACGTTCAGATGGAAGTGATGGATTATCAAATCTCAATGTCAATAGCTCATCTTTAGGAGAAAAGGTGACTGAGTGTGAGAATGAAAGTGACAGAAATTCTGGTATGAGTTCTCTCTTTGAAGAACTAGATTCACCTTCCCATATACATGAATCACTGACTTTGACAAAGAAGGTGCTGCATACCAAATTAGTACCCTGTTCCAGGGAAGGATCTAAGTCCTCTCAGAGTCTATCTGCAGAGGATGAGGCGGTGTCTGATAGTCTGATGGTCAAAGAGATTGTAGAAGAAAATGACAAACTGGACATGAAAGGCATGTTGATGCAAGAGGAATCAATCGCCATAAAAGATTCTTTTACTCAACCTATGGAAGATGAAAACAACAGAAAAACTAGCGTCAGTGATGTTTCTGATCAAGAAAATAGAAGTACAAGAACAAGAAGATGCAACTCTCTAAAAGGAAATGGGGTAAATATGACTGTAGTGAACAAGGAAGTGATAACTGTACATCATGATGGCCACATGAATATAGCAGGGCATGTTGTTGACAGTCATCCTGTGGAATTGAGGCCTCAGACTGAATGTGATTCCTTCCAAGGTGAAGTTAAACAGCTTATCCAGAGAATACAATCATTGGAAGAGGAGAGAGATTCTATGAGAGAGGCAATTTAGTATTTGAAAGGACAAAATTCACGTTTAGCACAGTTGAACCGGATAGCGCCAGAAGGTTATGAAGGTCAGACACCATCTCAAAGTAGGAATGTAACTAAAAGGCTGCCTCCACCCGAGGGCTCATCGATTTTTTCTTTAATAAAGGTATCCTTGACTGACTATTTTTCTAATGTCAATATAATTCCTTTTTCAATTGCTAAATTCTTTTCGCTTCTCTCTCTCTTTCCTCATTCATATCTGTTCTTTCAACATACAAAAATATATACTTATTCTATTCTGTTTGTTTGTATGTATTTTCTAATTATAATATTCCTTCTTTATTTTGGAAAAGTTACATGCACGACACAGTAAAATGTTGTCTTGTACCGTGTCACAAGCTCAATATCAGGTTCTATCTGCCCTGCATTAGGAATATAAATACAAATCTCAACATTAGGTTCAATCCACTCCATCAAGATGATGTATATGTAAATTTTCCTTTAATATTCAAACTAGGGCTAATAGTGCATTCAAAATATCTATTGATAACCACACATGAATATCTTTTACAGTATGCAGCGGAATATAAAACTGAGAAATAAATCACAGCATCACATCACAATATTGACACTATTATTTTGGGTATGGAAACCCTCGGAAAAACCCAAGTAAAATTAGGAAAAATAATTAGATACAAATGGTTTCTTGATTTAAAGTCTTTTGCATGCAAGGACGTATGCATGGAGGAAGACCTTCCTTGTTGTTGCTAATCTAATAGTATACTGTTACAGCCCTAGTTTTTATTAAATTTTATCCCTGTAGGAGAGTGATAAACACAAGGATGCACACACAGATCAAAGACCCGATCTAAAGTGGAGAGCCAAACCTGGGAAAACCACACAAAGATATATTCATTACCAATCTATCTAGGTTTGTGGACAGAGCAAACACCAGTCACTTGAGGCTCTTTACAGTGAAGACAGTAAGTCACTTAAATAGGCTTCGTTCACATGAATAGCATGTTCCATTGTAAACCACTTACAGTAAACCTACCCATGATTGAGTTAAGATACTTAACAACCCCACCTCTAAGTTTATTTGGAAATCCAGGATTATTATAATAGCCCCTATAATTCTCACGTAAAGTCAATTTTCAACCTACATAGATGAATCCCTAAATCAAGGCCTTCACATGTGATATATTCACGTTATTCCATGTGGCCTCTGTGTGCTTCCGCCAATGCTTGCTTCAACCACTGGAATCTTGTCAACACTGTGTGAGAACTTCTTGAGTGAAAACTTTCTAATTTGCCATCCGTAGGATGAACCTCACAACAACAACTACAAATTTGCTGCCTCTTTCATTCACCATTCCAGCCTACTGGGAAACCTTCATGCTTTCTAAGAGACCCTTCCTTCTGTATCAAAATTTAACCTGATAAATTCTATGCCCTTTCTCCATCGCTCTCGTTCTAAGACCACTCTTGTGAGAGAGTCTAGGTCTATACTATACTTGGGTTTTTATACCATATAAAATCAACAAAAGAAAAAAGTAGAAATAACAAGCACAAATAAAACCCAAGATTTATGCTGGAGACCCTTTAATTGGGAAAACTAACTTCCAATTGATATATTTAATATTTATTATCCTTGGGCCAATCCATCCCATACCAACCATTTGAGGCACTTTACAATGGATACAATTGTCAATAAGCCATTTAAATAGGCTTCCTTCACATGAATACCATGAACTAAAACTGTTTGTCATTGTAAACCATGTGCGGTAAACCCACCCTTTTCTGAGTCAAGATTAACTTAACAGTTTTGATGTCAAAGAGGAAATCTAAAGGGCATTTAATTTGATGCATAGGTTCTTATGGTTGTACAGAAAGTTAGGATAATATATAAATTTTTTTTGTAAAGCTGTGAAATCTATTAATCTGAAAAAACAAAAATTACAACCTCTGCCCTAACTCTGTGGAAAAGGAAAGAAATCATCCTAAATTTTTGACAACCTCTGCATGGCATACTTTCTCTCTAAACAATCCTGGCTGTGGCTTCTAGGAACAACCACAAAGTGTATTGCATCCAGCTGCAAAATGCAAACAAATAGATTAAATACTTCTTCCACGTGTTAATGGATGGGGAAAATCCTCAAGTCGCATCTATTCCTCATACATCAACTGCTGGTTACAAATTCCAGGATTGATACCTGCCAATAATAACTCCTTGTAGCACTGATATTGGTGTAGAAGACTCCCCTTTCAAACCTATTTATGTTTCCAGCCTAATCATTTACTAAATTGTTGCTATCTCACTGCTTTATCATAATGTTTATTACAGCCAACCACCAGACAGGCTACTGCTTATCACTTGTAACCACAGAATGTGCTGAAAGATGTCTCAATTAAAGCACTAAAGTGATTTATGGCATTGAAAAGGCGTATTAGGGTCACCGAGATAGCAAGGCACTAGTGATGATGAGGTTAGTAAACATGCCAAATATACAAAAGAGGTTAAACTAGGGTTGGGAGTGGTCAAATTAACAACTCAAAGTCTCAAACCAAAGTTTTAGAAAGTCAAACTAAGCAAGAATGACAACTAAATACAGCAAGTCAAATTATGGTTTTGCAATTATTAGGGTTTTAGCATGAGGCAATTTGGAATCTCATATTAAGGGAAACCCTCCAGCTAGCTACTCAACACTGCACTTGACTCATCATCCTTCGCCCACCAGAATTCTCAAACCACTCCACCATTGCACACTTGGAACCTTGATATCACAGCCTACACTTGCCAAAAATAGCACTGCTAAATATAGACATTCCCAAAAGAGCAGCATAGCTCCAAAAAAGTAGAAAAAAGCAGGAAATACTGAAAATGAAGATAAACACTAGAGATTGCTGTTAAATATAGATGTCTAAAACTATACATTGCTAAAAATAGTCTCATTAGACTTGCTTTTCTGCAAGGAATCCAAATATGTGCATAGAAATGACATGCAAGTCCTAAAAGGAAAATTGCTAAAAATAGCAATGTTGTGAAGCTACTTACATGTCGCCTGAAACAGGCTCATTGGACTCATGAGCTCATAAGGACCAAGAATATGTAAGTATCTTTGACATGTGGGCCTTGGGTCTCTGGTCATGGAAAAAGCAAAGTCTAAACTAGAAGTTTCTCAGAATCTGGTGAATTGACTTTGTACCAGGCTCTGATCATTACCTGGGTGCATCTGTAATGGAACCAACATGATGGAATCTAGGTGGATCTTAACCCTCTAGTTGTGCAGGAAATTTGGTGTTTAACAATGACAACTCAAGGGGAAGACATCACCTTGTGAGGTGTTAAGAACCATTGAATGTTTGTAATTTGTTGCTCTGAAAAACTGATCTAATATCCCAGCTTGTGTAATTACACCAAACCAATGGCTAAATTCAAAAGAACAGTATGCAACAATACCATATATTTTAGTCCAGTGATGATAATATGGAAGACCCGCAATTCGCAGGTTTGGCCAGGTTTGGCTAGAATGATCTCATCTCTAGATGCAAAATTTTTATGTATATCCATTTCGTTGAGTACTTGCCATAGTGCAATATTAACAGCACTGGTCTATATTTTCTAGTTTTCATGACCATGTTTCTCTATTGGGGTTTTTGCAGTTAGGAAGTCATCATACTGCAGAGGACTTTGCGGTTAGAGGCAAGGAGCCAAAAGACGAGGTGCAAATTTACACTTGGAGGGATGCTACATTTCGAGAGCTAACAGACCTAGTATGAAGGAATTAATTCATTCTCACTTTTACTGTAGGAGTTTTTCTATTTTCATACAAGTGTTTGTCACATTAATTAAATGAGTTCTAATATAGATGGTCTTGACTTTTAAGTAACCAGGCATGAGCTTTGGAGCTGTCTTTTCTTAGCATTTGTCTTCATAGTTATCGATATGGGTTGGTTTGTGTGAGGTTCCAGTGTCCTTACTATATTTTTTATTACAGTCACTATGCAATGCAAGTGCTAATCACCTTGGCATTAAGCACATGCATATTTTTTTCTTCATTATTTAGTTAGCCTTTTGCATTTCACTGATGATGGCTTCATTGAAAACTCTTGGGCATTGTGGGGCATAGGACATTTCTTATATAGTGTGGGTAGGAAAAGGATTACGCTAATGTCCACCGCTAGCCAAAAGTGACTAATGGGACTGTGAAAGGAAATAATATTCCATCTGCATAGGCGGTGAGTGAAGGGACTTGTGCCCCACCCAAGAAATTGGAACTAAGAGCTAATAAATTAAAAATAAAGGTATCTGTTACAAGAATAAAGATAAATATACAGTAATGAGTGAGAAAAATGGGGAACAGGGGTTATAAAAAGCCAAGAAGTTAGAAGGTCCAAGTTATTATTCCTTGTATTTGAGGTCCAATAACTTGTTATATTTTTCTCATCTATTAGATTTGTGTCACAATTTCACTGTATGTTTATGGTGACCTTTTCTCAGTGAGAGCTAGAGCCAGATATGGATATGATCCAGTATATGGACAGTCTACAAGAGTGATCATTGATGTTTTTCAACTATATGAAAGAGCCAGCATGGTTAGTATAATTAAGTCCTTAAATTCTAGAAAAGACAATAAAAGATCCATAACCTTATCCAAACTTGCACCATCATGTGGGGCTTGCATCCCAAATGTTTCTAACATAAAGGGAACTAAAGCTCCCCAAACAACGTACTCTTTGATGCCTATATCACCATCCAACAGAGAGAAAAATTGTTTGCAAATTTCTTTGCCAATAGGATTAAGTAATTCTACACGTGGAGTAACTCTCTTCAATCTTCTCAACTTCTATACTGAGGTTGAAGTACTAGGATATTGGCTATACAGTTTGAATAGCCTTGTTAAACATTTTAGCAAGCAAGTAGCCAATTCTGATACAAGCGCAACATGATCTCGATCCTTTGTCTTGGGGGGTGCTTGGACACATTCCAGTTTACTGAACTCTGGAATTACAATGAACAGAAGTAGCAATGCTTGCATTCAAGAGTCTGCTGAATATAAATGAAATGATAATGAACACATAAAAGGCAACATGCACATAGTAACACTGGCATTTACATGGAGAAAACCCTCTTCAGAAATAAAATATTCATTGGGAAATTGATACTCTTCTTTATTAAAGTAGATTATTGATTACAGAGCTCTCTATCTCAGATTCATAGTGCATTTGGATACTGTGACTGCATACTGATGGTCTAGAGTCTGCTACAACGTTTCAGCTGTGAATTACTCTGTTTTTCTTTTTCTGCTGGGAGAATAATGGTCTCTTTTCTGTTCACCCTATGTTTCTCCCTTGGCTAGTAAAATTGTGGGTCCACTACCCATCTATTGTTAGGTAGCTATGCTAACATGTCATGTTTATTGGGCTTATGCTGCCTCTGCATTTGGAGATGGTCATGTTGATTGCTGGCTTCGTTTGCTAGATCAGTGAGAGATCATTTGTATTTTCAGATTCCTAAGACAACTTTAACATTTTTGCATCTATGCCAATTGAGTATGGAGGTCAAAATTTAATACCTGATTGGTAATAGTTTTGTATATGGCATTTCTTAAATGTGGGTACAACTGCTGTGGGATATAGGTGGACGATTTACATTTACTGTTTTGGGTATCTAACTATAACTGTATATAATGTTCATAGTTTATGATATTTTCCAAATTTTAAATTGGATATGGATATGGAGGACAATGCAGGGCTTGGATGCTCATCACTTGGGTATGGAGCATTTATGGAGCATGGTCCTTTCAAACCTGCAGGACCTAATGGAGAACTTTTGCGGACAAATAAATACTCTTGGAATATGGGTAATAGTTCTATCCAATATATGTTTTTTCTTGTATTGATTAGTATTATGGCTTTTCATATTCATCTTTTTAATTCTGCAGATATAAAAAAATTATACCATTATCAAAAATCAGATGTACAGGCTGTTTTCCTACTCAAAAACGAGTTATAAAAAGCCTATCCCACTCTTCATCCTCCTGCTGTCTATTCATTATCATGGCTTTTGAATGGTCTGGATCTGTTACCACTTCTCCTTTATTATCTTCTTGCTCTAAAGGTTTCACCATGAAAGTTTTTTCTTTGCTTCTGCATTCCTCCTTTCAGCCCGAGGGTTTTATTCTTGTATTGATTATTATTGCATTTGGCCACCCTGAGGGCTCAAACACAACTAGATGCTTACTAACTATATGCATGATTTATTACAAGCTCTCATGCAGATCGAAAACTTTGAAGAACCTTAACAAATATGTTTACTAGATCAGGTTCAAGATGGATGTCAGCTAGTTTTCTTGGCCCACCCATGATGTAGAGAGCCTTTCTTTTTTCTCATGGTGGCTTGGGCGGTCCCTTTTCAATTTTTGTTCTTCAAGGTCATAATTACCATGTGAAATCTTATTGCTTCTAACCTGTGATCTTATTGATGACAGAAACAAACATGCTATATCTAGAGAGCCCAATTGGTGTTGGATTTTCTTATTCCTATAGTAGTTCAGACTACCTGTATTATGATGATGCAATGACTGGTATATTATTTTCCATATTTCTTTCAGATTGCTGCAATTGAATATATCCTTAATATTGATCATGGGACTGTAGTTTCTTGCAAATATTGAATAAGATTAAAACTGAGAAAGAAGTGCCATATAATGCAACTCAAGACAACCTACATTTCTTATTGAATTGGTTTGAGAAATTTCCAGAGTACAGAGGAGTAGAATTTTACATAACAGGGTAGAGTTATGGAGGTATGGCCCACTGTTCCCACTTGTTCATTTAAATTGTGTAAGGCTATCCATGTTTATTGATGTAATTTTGTTGAAGACTACCCATGTTGGTTTGCTGTAATATCGCAGGACACTATGTGCCTCAATTAGCAACTCTTGTGCTTAATCACAACAAAAAGATGAACATAAAGCCCATTCAACTGAAAGGAATTGCTATATGTCTCTTCTTCCACTATTTGGATTCTTTCAAAGGTTTAGAGATTTTGTTTACCTAAAGTTTATGTAATTGTGACATTCATTAACTACAAAAGGTCAAGCATGATCTATTTCATGTTAACCTTGTGAGGTTTATATCATGGGTAATAATCTTAATCATTGATCATTGGAATACTTTCTAGTGAAGGGTAATATTTTCAACAAAATTCACGCATGACTTCAAATAGATAATTGTTTTCAATTCTAATCATTTATTTCTTGAAATGTAAATTATCTTTTTGTTGAGAGATTGGGCATTTCATATTGAAACAACGAGTTATTCTCATGGGTTTTTTGTTATATCCCAAGAGTCAAGTCTAATCTTTGTGTTTATCTACAATGGTCTAATCCTTTGTAGTGATGAAATTTACTTTTCCCTTAAAATTGATTGCAGATGGGAAATCCCTTTGTTGACATAGAGATCAGCATAAACAATGACGAATTCTTGTGGTCACATGGTTTAATCTCAGATGAAACTTACCAACTGACACAATCTATTTGCAATAATTCGAAAAGGTGGATGGAATCTTATGTGCTTGACAATTTGTCTGAAAATTGCTATAATGTTTTCAACAAAGTGAAAAGTGAAACTGGAAACATAAATTTGGAGGATGTTACCTTGGGGT
Source organism: Pseudotsuga menziesii (assembly GCA_001517045.1). NCBI lineage: Eukaryota > Viridiplantae > Streptophyta > Pinopsida > Pinales > Pinaceae > Pseudotsuga > Pseudotsuga menziesii. Next base: position 516,240 of record LPNX010348553.1, read on the forward strand.
CATGTTCAATTGTTGGAGGATCCCAGATGACAAGATCTGGAAAACTAGGAAAAGTTCAATAGAAAGTAAGTCATTTATTCATCATAAAAATAATTTAAAGTTGAGACTAATTAGTCAATATGTCGTGGCATTGGTTTCAACCATTGTTGTTGCAATTGCACATATATCATCAGGATTAATCTCTATTGTTGTTAGATAGATTGTGTAAAAAATCAATAGAACTAATAATCTCTATTTTTGTTGGACAGATTGAACATACATTCAATATGATTGACCTCTGCATAGACATTAAAATAAATCAATATCTAAACAAGCAAGAAGTAAAGAAGGCACTTCATGCAAACACTAGACTATATTGGGAACCCTGCTCTCAGTATGTCTTATAGTATTCGTATATTTGTTTGCTTTTGTATTTTGGCATAGGCATTTTCTATTTCATTACTAAATAAATATGCACATGTAGATTGGTGTCCCCACTGTAATCAGTCTTTTTCTCTTGATGCCTCCTCAATCCAAAAGTATGTCATGTGGAAAATACATGAACAGTCTTACAAGCTGATATATCTCTTCTGGCTTGTTACATATACATGGGATTTATTGCCAAGTGAATCCATTGGGAGGAACTTGATGAGGAGCATAACAATTGCTGCCTCAAGGAATTTGATAGGCCTCCTTAGGAGTCCATAGAGGTAGTGGCCTCCCCACTAACACACTAGGATTACTAATCCTACTGAGGTGATTATGTTTCAAGGCTCAGCCTTCCACTCCAGGGCTCTATGTGCATGTGAGTGTAAATAAATTAATAATATCATGTATAATAACAGTGAGATACACCTATCTATCTCTATTCTTAACTTTAATTTGTTAACATGGACATGGATGGGCATCAAATTCTTGAAGATAACAATATCAGATTTTTTGCAGTGCTAAAACACTGAAAACAAAATATTCTTGAAGAATTTTGAAGACCACTGGGGGAGTCCATGGAGGTAGTGGCCTCCCTACTAATTAATATATTTGGTTGTGGGGTGATATGTTTGTTGTCTCAGCCTTTCCATATATCCTCTATATGCTGTGCATGTGAATGTAATTATTAATATGAATAATAACAGAGTGATACCCCTATCCTATAGGTTCTAGAATAGTTTATGAGATTATAAAATCTCCTTCCTTCCCTTATGCCTGAACCAGTGTTATGATGAATGTTTATATCGTAAATAGTATCTATTATATTCTAATATTAAAACCACATATGAATAATAACAGAGTGATACCCCTATCCTACAGGTTCTGGAATAGTTTCTGAGATTATAAAATCTCCTTCCTTCCCTTATGCCTGAACCAGTGTTATGATGAATGTTTATATCGTAAATAGTATCCATTATATTCTAAGATTAAAACCCCATGTGGCTGACCAGGTAAGTAAATTTTTTGTGTTTAGAGGACATGAAAAAACATACAGAAGGGATTCAATATGCAGAATTTCGCTCTGTGGGATACATAGTCTGGCTCTAAATTTGTGTTGGGCATGGCCCAATTTTGCGCTTACAACAGCCTGCCAGCACCAGCACTAATTATGAATTGAATCTGGCTTAGAGTAGGTGTGGAGTAGGATTCCACACTACTCTTAATTTTTGTTTAGATGGTGATGCAATGTAATGATGTAATGCATTTTCAAGCCCGTGGAATTCGGTCTGGTAATGCATATTGTTTGGACTCCAGATTAGAATTTGGAGTTGCAATTTTGTATGTTCAGGGAGGAAAGATTTAAGGTATATTTTGAATTTTTCACATAAATGGCTATTTTAAAGTTAAATTTTGTATTAGTTTGCATATTGTTTGGACTCCAGATTAGAATTTGGAGTTGCAATTTTGTATGTTCAGGGAGGAAAGCTTTAAGGTATATTTTGGATTTTTTCACATAAATGGCTATTTTAAAGTTAAATTTTGTATTAGTTTGCATATTGTTTGGACTCCATATTAGAATTTGGAGTTGTAATTTTGTATGTTTAGGGAGGAAAGCTTAAAGGTATATTTTGAATTTTGCACATAGATGGCTATTTTAAAGTTCAATTTTGTATTAGTTTACAGAGGTTTATATGTCTCACTCCCCTCTGGATTCGAACCTCCCACATCAGAAATACTCGTTCTTAACTGTTAAATTCCACATGTTATAATCCTAAGCAATTTTTTTATAACAAACATAGCTAGAAATTTAACTGGATAACTAACAAGTCGTTAGAGTTGCACAGAAGCGTTTTATAGTTAGGACTTTCTTGCAAAAAAACTGTCATTCTCCAAAGATTGAAGGCTTGACTGTATTGATTCTGTCACATTCTTCAAGTGGTTAGAGTTAAACAGAAGGGTTTTATAGTTAGGAATTTCTTGCAAAAAAACTGTCATTCTCCAAAGATTGAAGGCTTGGCACATTCTTCCCTTTGATTGAAGAGCATTCGATACGAGAAGTCTTCTAGGAACTTTTGGGCCAATTGCTTAGAAACAAGGTTCTCTTTCTTTTCATAATCTCAGGTTTGTGGTAGAAGGATTGTCAAAGTGTTTTTTCCACCCATCAATTTATTATGAAGGTATCTACACAAAACTCTAACTCATACTTCTAGTAACTAGAAGTGGAATTGGTAGAAGCATGCCTGGTTTTGCTAAAATGTAATTCATAGGAGTCTTGTCTAAAATTTGTTTTTTTTGGCATAGATATGGCTAGATGATGGGAACACAAAGGGACTAGGTAATTCTATTTATATTTTTTTTAAAGGAAGCCTAGTCATATATCATAGGAAGTTTGGTAATTTTATCTTCACAATATTTATAAAAAAAATACACAGGCATTGCTTAACCGATGCCTGTAGGTGTGAGTTAAACGACGCCTGTGTATTTTAAAAAATACAATACCATCGCTTAAGCAACTCCTGGAGGTGTCGGTTAAGCGACGCCTATGTCCGGGCGGTGTCAGTTAAGTGACGCCTGTAGGTGTAAATGTTTTTAAAAAAAATTCGTCACCGTCGCTTTGTAAGTGTCGGATAACCAACGATTGACTACGCTATCGCTTAACCAATGGATTGGAAATATGTTAGATAACCGACGACACTCCACCAACATTTAAAAAAAATCAATAGTGTCGTACATGCAACAGGGAAGTGTCAAAAATCCGACAATACGGCCGTCGGATTTTTGGTCGAAATGTAGTAGTGGAGGTTCCATAACCAGAGGGATATGAGGATAAGGCTTCTCATAAAAGAAGGATGTATAAGGCCAAGAGAATCATTGCATATTATATTAAGGATCACCTCATCCCACATGTGCCTTAATTCAAGACATCGAAGGAAGTATATGATGCTTTGACAAATATGTTAAAAGGAAAGAACATCAACCAAAAGATGAATTTGAAGAACTAGTCAAAGAATGTGAAGATACAGAAATCTGAGACTATACAGTCTTACTTCATAAGGGTTTTTCAAACCAAATAACAAATTGAAGTGGTTCAAGAGAATATCGAAGAAGGAAAAATTGTAATGACTACCTTGAATGGTCTCCTTAGATCATCTGACTCATTCATTGAAGGAATTTTTGCGGGAAGGAGGATGTTCTCTTTTAGAAGACTCCAAGCAGCATGTGCATAAGAAGAATCTCGACTCATGACAAGATAATAGAGGATGAGAGAAACTAAATATAAAGATCTCACAGTTCACACCAAGAAGAACTTCAAGAATAAGTAGAATAAGGAGAAATTTCCTCACAACGAGAAGAAAGAGAAGAAACAAAAGAATACCAAGATAGATCCTTCCAATGTTCAATGCTATACTTGTGATGAAAGGGGAGAATTTACAAGAGATTGTCCCATGAGGAAAAGGAGACACCATGATCATGTTGCGGAAGACAATGAACCAACAAAGAAAATATTAAGAAGAGAGAAGGATGATTCATATGAAGAGTATATACTAATATCAACACTTATTGGCACTATCTCACATGAAAGCAATGATTGTATTATGGATAGTGGAGCTTCTAAACACATGATGGGATACAGGGAATCATTCATTAATATTTATGAGCACGAGTCACCTCAAAAGGTGAAACTTGGGGATGATTACCAATACCCCATAAAAGTGAGTGGAGAATATCCATACAATATTCAGTCCAAAAAATCCTTAAAGATGAAGGATTTGCTATATGTTCTAGGATTGTAGAAGAATATTCTCCCCATCTCTCTACTAAATGAAAAGGGTATGAGAGTTTCATTTTTTGATAGCCAAGTTTTGATGTGTCCTAGAGGGACAGAAATAGAGGATGCAACCATGATTGGAGAAGAGGATGGATGCTTTTACAAGATAAAGTGACATCCTAAAAAAGAATTGGTTCATGTGTCAATTCAACCAAGTGAACTATGGCACGTAATGCTTTCACATGTGCATTACAAAGAAATAATGATGGAAAGAAAATAAGTCTCTAGAATACCATAGATCTAGGAAAAACATGAATGGTTTCATTAAGGATGAGCATAAGGAAAGAATTCAAAGAATATATTTTGTAGCAGTGAGAGAAATTCCAAAGGAATATTGGTGATAGTACACTCGAATGTATGTGGAGCCATGTCTATACCTCATTAAGCGGGTATGTGTGCTATGTTTCCTTTGAAAATTATTTCTCACATACGACTTGGATATATTTTTTTTAAAGGGAAAATGAAATTTTTAGTAAGTTCAAGGAATATAAATCCTTGGTCGATAACCAAACCGATAGGAAGATCAAGACTCCAAGGTTAGATAATGGAAGACAATTCACCTCAAAAGAGTTTAAGGAACTCCATAGAGATTCCAAGATTAAGAGGTAGTTGAGGACTCCATATAATCCTCAACATAATGTGTTTGTAGAGCGAAAGAACGAAACAATCATGGGAGAATAAAAATCAATGTTGCATGACCGGGATCTTCCTATGCACCTTTGGGAGCAGGAAACAAGGACAATTGTGTATGTACAAAACCATACTCCTCGTTGAGTACTTGAAAACAAGAGCTCAGAAGAGTATTTTTCAGGACAGAAATGAGAAGTCATCCTTTTGAGAATGTTTAGTTTCCCGATGTACATACATATCCCAAAGAATAAAATAACCATGCTCGATCCTTCTCTGAAGAAGGGTATATTCGTAGGATATAGTTATACATCAAAGTACCATTGAATATACTTCCTAGGATTCAAGAAGATCGCCACTAGTAGATATGCAACCTTTTATGAAGACTCGACATACTTCATATCCAGGAGTACATCTATTCAAGAGGTCGAGGAACCTGAATATAAGAGAGCTAGAGATATGGAAATTGGAGAAGGAATTCCAGAAGACCATAAAGATCATGACATGGAATACCTGCAAGAGCCAATAGAGACAATCCTTGAGAAGGACTCCCAAAGGAGGAAACAGGGATGGGCATGAGGGCTCATAAGAGAAGGAGAAAGGTATGGTGCTACAAAAGGAATACATAGAGAGAGAAAAAGGGAAAATACCTCCAATAGCTATGTGGCCTTGCTATGTGACATAGTTTACAGAGAACCTTCCACCTATGAAGAGAATGTAGAAAAGAAATAATGGAATGATGCTATGATTGAGGAATATCAATCGATAATGAATAATGATGTCTAAGAGATAGTTTCGGGACCAGAAAATAAGTCTTTCATGACTTCGAAGTGGATATACAAGATCAAGCATGTTGTATATGGAAGCATTGAGGAATACAAGGAAAGGTCCATAGCATGTGTATTCCCATAGAAACAAGGAATATACTACGAAGAGAAATTTGCGCACATGGCGATGTACACTTCCATTATAACCATACTTTCATTGGAAGCAATCATGAAATAGAAAATACACTATATGGATTTAAAGAAAACATTCTTGAATGGTGTAGTCAAGGAGGAAGTGTACATGCAACAACCACTGGGATTTGAGACACATGACAGGAAGACATGTGTGTGCAAATTGAAGAATAATTTGTATGGATTGAAATAGGAAGCAACAACATGGTACAAGAGGATGGATAGCTTCCTGACAAGATTAGGATTTACCAAGGGTAAAGAAGATTCCAAACTTTAATTCAAGGATTAAGACAAAATACCAGTGATGCTTTTGCTATATAATGATGACCTATTCCTACAACTAAATGAGGAACCTGTTAAAGATGCACAGAGGATACTTGATACATAGTTCAAGATGAGATACCTAGGCATGATGCACTACCTATTAGGCATGGAGGTTTGGAAGAGTGTATTTGGTATATTCCTTAGTCAATGATAGTATGTCGTGGAGATTCTAAAGAGATTCAAAATGTTGGAATGCAAGGAAATAGGCACACTTATGGAATATAACTTGAATCTTTTGAGTGATGATTCATCTAAGATGGTTTATTCCATGATGTATCATCAAATGATAGGCTCATTTATGTACCTGATGAATACGAGGCTAGACATAAGATTTTTGGTGAACACCTCTAGCTAGTTCATGACAGATCTGATACATGTTCACCTGATAGTTACAAAGCATGTACTGAGGTACCTAAAAGGTACAGTGAATTATGGACTCAAATATGATGTGAATAATAATATTAACCTACACGGTTATGTTGATTCATATTGGGAAGTTAGTTCCACTAACAAGAAGAGGACCTTAGGTTGTTTCTTTAGTTTGGGATCTACCATGATATCCTAGTTCAGTAGGAAACAATCATGCGTAGTGTTGAGTACAATCGAGGCATAGTATGTTTCCTCTTGCTTGGCTAGTTGCAAGGTAGTGTGGCTTTCAAATCTACTATCTAACTTGTTTGATTTCTAGTTGGATGTGACTTGTAACTTTTGTGACAATCATAGTTGTGTGAAGATTTTGAAAAAACTTGTGTTCCATGACAAGTCGAAGCACATCGAGATCAAGTACCACTACATCAGGGATATGGTGCAAAGAGGAGTAGTGAAGCTCCTGTACATGGAAACAGATGAACAAATATCCAATTTGTTGACCAGGACTCTAGCGAGAATAAATTATGAGTACTTTAGAGAAAGAATTGGTATGATATAGAAAGGGACCCCTCGAAAGAGGGAGTGATCTATTCTAGCTTATATAGAGAGACAGGCTATCTGAGCATAACATCCTGGCAAAGATCGTAGGTTGCTCAGATGTAATCAGTCATGTAGTTTGTCCTTGGATGTAATAAGTCCTTGCAATGCTCGCAAGTTATCCTTGAATGTAATTAGTCCTGATATGATTCTATGGTAGAAATAATGGATGCATAATATCTCACATGGGAAATGAGATAGGTTTTCTAAGTGGGAAAAATCCTAGAGAAGAAGGATGCTTGGACATAATAACTCTTGTAGGTTGTCCTCGGATGTAATATTTCCTAGAAAATATCACAGGTTATCCTTGTATGTAATTAGTCCTAAGAGATGATATTTGAGTGTAAATATGAGCCCTGGCGTGGTACTCAGGTTACTACAATGTAATAAGTCCTATGGGTTGTCTGAGTGTAAAAGTAGTCTTGGCTTGGTATGTAGGTTACTCAGATGTAATACGCCCCAAAGGTTATCTGAATGGAAAACATCTTGAACGTAGGTTGTCCATATGTAATAACTCCTTGAGGTTGACCTAGAATGTAAAAGTCCCAATGTAGTAGGTTTTTCTGTCGTAACAAGTCCTTACATATATATCTATATATGTGTGTGTTCCCATGTTGAGATGATTAGGTCATCAAGCATGTGAGGTGCATCTAGGAATTTCTCCTTTACTGGTAGAACGTAGGTTGGTTGTGGATTCTCTATGTGCAATGTTTTGTTTTATGCAACACAAAATAAATTATCTAGATACAATGAGATCAACTTAGAAGACAAAGGTTATTTCCGTGCCAATATAAATAAGGTCCTGGACAGTCCCTACATGATGGATTTCTCAAGATGTGATGAAGACCTATATGAGTACTAAGCACATACCCAAGATGAAAAAGGGATGGATATGTAAAAACTTTCGATGATTGATAAGAAGATGATGATGGAAGCATCTATGATGATGACTCTATCACTCTGTGATGATGGCTCCGCAATGAAGACTTGGCCATATGGTTTAATAATTGTTGAAGGGAGAGAATACCTTCCTAGTTAAGAGGGAGTGTTGGTGTATGTGTAACTTCAGAAGATATTCTGATGTATAAGATCATTGTATGTTGTTGTACCCACTTTGGAGATGTGTTTTCCTCTGTGCGGTATGTCTTTATTCTGTCTAGACCTTAAGGTACAACCTTTGTTGTAAGTAGGGGAAATAGTCCCTAGTATGACATCATTTAATTATTATTTGGAGTCTCTCTAGGAGAAGTCATCCATGTTACTGAAACATGTCATCCCAGTCATGTAAAAGGCCAGTCACTTGATTAGTATAAGTAGGTAAGCAACCTCTCTTATTTATACACACCTCACACTCACTCAAGTTTGCATGAGAGAGAGAGAGGAAATGGAGGATAGATATATAGTTGTTGAATACTTCTTATTACTCGGATTGATGATCTTATGGCATAGTCTTTGTGACTGTACTATTCTACGGAAGTTTGTGGTATTTTTTCCTTTATGGTTTCCCCAGTGAAAATATTTGTGTCTTGTGTATCTGGTAAATCTTATTCATCTAGTTGTAATTGTTATTCTTTCATGAAAATATCCTAATTAAGCTAATAATATATAGAAAAACTAACAAATCAATATCATCTATATATTCTTAGATAAAAACACTAAAATGATATGACAAATATAAATACCATACACAAATAGGACCATTTTATTATGTTTTTTATGACATAACTCAACCTTGAAAACTACACTAGAAATGAGAATATGTTTGTAATTTTTTAGGTAATATGCATGCTGAATTGTCCTAAAGAAGATACAAAATTTTCCTACATTGATGATGGGACTGAACCCGAGTGTACATTTTTATACATATAGAAGGAAAGATGGTTTCATTAAAATTTACTTTTAGTTTGAAATGAGACAACAAATAAATGGAAAAAAAATGATAGGAAATTTTTTTTCCAATAAAATAAATATTTCTTAGTTAGTTTAGCGAAGCTATCCCATACCAGCATGACTATCCATGAGAAGTAAATTTAGTGTATCTAAGTTATGCAACATTATCCAAATCAAGCATTATATTTATATGTTATGAGTTATAGTTGGAATGTATGTGTATTTACATACATCCTTCTAGGTTTGGGATGTTATCCCAGAGAATTTTACTAGGTTGACACACTCATAAATGATAAAGTTGGTAGCCTATCAATATGTAAGATCATTGCGTCAAATAGGTGCATTCTACATCCCAGTAGGTGTAATATGTGTAACTCCTTTCATGCTCATCCTATAGCTGACATGTGTCATCTATAAAAAATAATAAAATGTTATGAAAGTAACATGTCAACTGATCCCATGCATTGATACACCCACAAAGATAATCGATGAACCTAACCCATGGATGCAACCTACAAACACAAGTTAAGACACCAATGATGTTTTTAAATGCATGTGCCTATGGGTTAGTGATTAGTTTGAGCATGTGAGGTATACCTATCAGTTACTTATATGGACACATGTCCTTTTTTGTTATAGAATCCCTCACCTATCTTATATAATATATAGACACCCATAATTATATCTACCATAATAATATTTATCATTCAATGTATTTCATAGTGTATTACCCTTGCACATCAACCCATCGACTAGGTGGTAGTTCTCCTTGACCCTAGAGGGAAGTTTAAAAGAAATCACCAAACTTGACTTATTGATGTAAGTAGACAATAAGGAGGGATACTTAAATTTCAAAAGTGTACCTTTTAAGGAGACAACTTTCTCAAGTCATGATCCAAAATATAGACTATATGGACAATGGATGGGTCCAAAATATAGACTATGAAAATATCCCCCTTCACTAACAAAAAATGTAAGTATCATTGCCATTAAGTATGGGACTACCCCATCAATGTTAAACATGCGCAAGTGGAGGAGAATGGAAATAGGAACTATGATGGTTGTGAAGGAGTTTAGATGGAAGGGAAGGGGGTTCTACTAAAAATCCTAAACCAAGGTCCTTTGCTTCATTAAACTCACTCATAAGGTGAATAACTATGATAAAATGTAGAAGGAGGGATATAAATCCAATCTCAAGGAACGAATAAAGAAGACAGTTAAGATCATAATGAAACTAAAGTGAGATTAATAATGAAGGATACAATACACATTAATGAAACAATAAATCAAAATCATATCCAAGGATGGGAGGAGGAAGAAAAAATAAATAGGAGACAAAATAATAGGCTATACACATGAAACTAAATGAACTTAAGATAGAAACTACACCAAAGAAATGGAATCAATAGTGGATAAGGAATGAGATTGTGTCATGGTAAAATACTAATGTTTCAAATGACCTTAATATTGAAAAAGGAAAATAGAGCACAAAGAAGATATATAATTTTTTATTGAATTCAAGAGGAGGAGGAGGATGTGGAAGAAGTGGACATGGAGTTATTATCATCACATGGTAACAAAACATTTATAATTTCTTTTTCAAGTTAGGAACTAGTGAATCTACACTAGCACATCATAAATGGAAATGGTAGGGTAGAAATGTTGAAGGATTCTCAAGTCCCATAAGAAATCATGAATAGACATAAACCTCATAAAGTTGGAAAATTCTAATTTGGGACGAGGGGATAAACATGTCAATGGTAACTTGAAGGATAAAAGAGAGCAATTAATTAACCCAAGACAAACAACCTCACTTAAGGATACATTTCTTCAAACACCTAGCCTTATAAATGAAAATTCTCTTGTGAAATATAAGGGGAAATAATGTACCTGAGAAACAAAACATTTTGGAAAAAAAATAAGAGTAGGTAAACTATACTTAGTGGTTATTCAATAAAAAAAATTCAAAATGTATAACATGTATAAATTCACCAAAATGATATGTGGAGGATGTGATTGCTCAACTAGAGGACTACGAGGACTTTCAAGGGTTCTGGAAATAATGTAGGATCCCATAAAAATGGATATAGAAAACCAAACTACCACCTAATGATGGATGACTAGTGATTTATACTTTATACTCAAGGGTAAATGGAAATATATCTAATGTATATCGTTTCATTGAACCCTAATAAATTCTGAATTAATATTTGGAAAACTTATATAGGATAGGGTCCTCCCCAATTAGGAACATTGAACAATTAGAGAATACCTAAAGACACAAAACTCCCTCTTTAAAAATAAAGGATGAGTGTAAAGGTTGGATGCACCAAGATAGATTCTTCTAGACATTTTAGATCATTGATAATTTATGGATGTGTTTCCAAAGAATTCCATCTTCACTTGGAACAATTGGTGTTGCGGGTTGGTTCACAAAGTATAAAGGATAAATCATATTCTTATTTAAGATCCCCTCTTCTCAAATTAATTCAAAATAGTTTATTTTATTCTTCTAAGGATTGGATTCGATAAGGATTGGATAGTTGGCCTATCATCTTGTAGTGGAACCTACAAGATGAGCCATAAAATACCTTTTTGTTTTGAAATAAATCTGGTTTGGGAAATGGGGTTTTAAAGGTAATTCAAGTGTGTGGTGAGAGGATGTTTATATCCACATAAGCTCAAAAATTCTATGTTACAACAAAAACTTAAAGACTTGAAAGTTATGATAAATTCCTCGAAATTCTTTAAAGCCTTGAAAGACTTTACACAAAAATGAGAAACATAACATTCATCATTGAGTGGAACTTCAAGAGTCAATGGATATTCTTGCGAACTGATATATTTTAATAGAGTGACTAGATTTATTCAAAACCCAACACTAGTAGATGCAACATGACCATGGAATTTCATAATTGTTGCCATAATTGTTGAACCACAAAGTTGCATGATAATAACATATTTCCAACAAGGGTGATTATGTTCACGTATTTGTAACTTTGGAAGATATTATGATGTATATTATAATTGCATATTTTTGTACCCCCGTGATATATGTGTTTACCTCATTTTGGGATCTCATTATTTTTTATAGACCTTGAGGTACAACCTCTGTTGTAAGTCAATGCAATAGCCCCTAGTGAAACATCATGTAATGTATTTTTGGAGTCTCTCTAGGAGAATTCAGCCTTGTAAGGGTAAGAGGTCAGCCCCATTCATGTAATATGTCAGTCACTTGATTAGCATAAATAGGAAGATGCACTCCCCCATTTATACACACCTCACACTTACTCAAGTTCCCATGAGAGAGAGAGAGAGAGATAGAAGCTCATGACTTCTTATTAATGGGTTTGATCATCTTATGACACAATATTTGTGACTGTACTATTCTATGGAATATTGTGGGGTTTTTTCCTTTATGGTTTCCCCGTTGAAAATCCTTGTGTCTTGTGTATATGTTCTATATTATGCATAATTGTGTACTTGTTATTATTTAAGATAAATATCCTAACTAAGATAACATGATCCAAGAAAAACTAAAATGGAATCAGTTCCTGTCTAAAAGAAGGAACTGTGCAACAACGAAAACTAGGGATTCCTAGTTCAAGGTCTTCTCCCCATAGATCATCAAGAAAAGAGGGCTACGTTAACTCGCCTCAATAGGGAGAATCGTTTGGCGCAAGCAGTTTATGATTTGAAGAAGTTTCATTTTTCTATCCTTTACTTCACCTCATATTCCTTTCTTATATAGAATTGGTATTTGTGCACACAATCATTGAACATGAATGTGGGTCTAAAATGTTTCATAATTTTTTATTATTTTCATCAAAAATAGACTTTTCATATGTTTTTAGGCATTTAACTTGATTTTCCAGTATTTTCAGGACAATTAATACAAATATTATGTATTCTTTCCATTGTATGAGTTATGGAAATTGGAGTTCGGTCCTAAACTCATCATGAAATAGGCCTATCTAGATAAACCTTTGTCTTCAATCATCTTCTCCTTTACAGAAGCAGTGTTTAGATGAGAAAGTAAATCTTTCAGTTGTTCCAAAATTCTGATCTTCATGTTGTGGGTGAAATAAAAATATGATTTCATGCCATCACTCTCAAGGGTGTTAATTTTATTGTAAACATTAGCACTATATAGGGCTTCATAGATCCAATCCTATTTCATATTGCATGTCTTTGTAGGGCCAGTCTTGTTTAATACTGAATTTGGATCTCTACTAGGTCAGTCTTGGTTCATATTGAATGCATGCGTATCACTATCTAGAACTTCAGAGAGCCAATAACATTTCATATGGAATGCCTTCTTATCACCATTTAGTAATTCATAGTGCCAGTCCTATTTACTACTGCATGTCTTCACAATCATAGTCCTGTTTCATACTAAATGCATATCTCTGCAAGGTCATTCTTATTTCATATGGAATGAGACCTAGCACCATCAAACACTTTCTTCTCATGATGGACACCAATATGCACAACTTCAATATTATCCCTAAAGTATTCCAACTTCACTCTTTCTATAGGCTTGGTCAAGACGTCATATATCTTATTTTTCGTCGTAAGATATTGGAGCTTCACTTCTCCTCTCTCCACCATATCCTTGATATAGTGATATCAGATATCAATGTGCTATGACATAAACAAGTTGTCTCTAAATCAAAATTGAATGGTCCCACAAGTATCTTCTGAAGCCACACTTCCTCACAACTTGCTGAACAAGTTTCAATATACTCTTCCTCAATTATACTCAGCGCTACTCTCATCTGGTTCTTGTTGCACCATGAAATCATGCCAAACCTCAAGCTCAAGAAACAACCTAAAATGATCTTCCTATTTGCAGCACTACCAACCCAATCAAAATCAACATCATGTGGGAAGATCCTCTAATCTCTCACATATATCAGACCATACTCATTCATATCCCATAGGTACCTCAACATGTTCTTTGAACCACTAATACTATGAAACGAGAACTTTATACTAAGAACGAGAACTCTAGCCATAAAAAACAACAAAAACACCCCCAAAATTGAAAAGTGTTGATACCAATATACATGTTTTTTTTTCGGGGTAAAAAATAGATCCATGGAATAAACATCCCATACTGTTGTTTACAAAATATTTAAAATGAACCCGTAAATTGGAAAAAAAAATTGCTTCAAGAGATAAATTACAACTTTTTTGAAACTTGCATATTAAACAAAAAATATATATTTCATAAATATTTTCACCATTCTAACCATAGAAAATCAAAGAAATTATGATGCATTTTCATAATGAAATCATATATTATACCATATAGGAACAAATTATTCATATAATTTTAGTCCAAAAAATTTAAAAATTTAAATAAAAAGAAAGGATATTCCAAAACAGTTAAAACAAATTTTGATTTTTTTACTAAAAAAAAGACAAGATTAAAGATAAAAAAAAAAATGAAAAACTATTTTAGAAAATAAGTAAAAACATCGAAAATATGTAAAAAACTAACGTTTTTAAACATTATAAAAGAAAGTGTAAGAGCAATTTTTTAAAAATAAATCTTTTAAAGAAACAAAATTTAAATAAAAAATTAAAATAAAATGAACACTTTACATAGTGGGGAGTACATACGGGAGGTGGTGGTGGAGTGGTGGCGAGATGGTGGAGGTGGTATGTAAAAGGGGGTAGGGAGAGGTGACACGATTATCATAATCTCACCACCCCTCCCTATCCCCTTTTACACTCCATCTTGGTTAATGTTTGTATATTTTGTTTTATTTATTTTTTATTGTTTATGTTGTTTTGTTTTTATTTTCATTTTTTATTTGTTATTTTTTTGTTTTGTTTAGTTTTTTTAAGTCTAGTTTAGTTAGTTTTATTTCATTTATTTATTTTGTTTAGTTTATTTTTGTTTATTTTATTTTATTTTAGCTTAGTTTATTTTTATTTTATTTTATTTTATTTCTTTTTTGTTTAGTTTATTTTGTTTTCTTTAAAACATTGAAGTTTAAAAAAACAATTTTATAATTTTGTTTTTAATTTTTTTTTAAGCATCACTTCTTTTTACATTTTTTCTGTGTTTTTTTTTAATATCTTTTATATATTTTTGTTCTAAGAAAATGTGGCTCCACCAATGATTCATTTTCAATGATATTGAAAATATACATCTTGAAACTTGGATAAGAGATGAGACTTATGAATCTATTTTAAGAAAAGAAAAGAGTGAATGAAAGTATAGGCAGATGTTGACTTATAATGTCATGGTTAAAAAATTAACATATGAAGAAATGGATTCGAAAGGAGTGATTCTAAATATCTATGAAAATCCTTAAGTGTTGATTAATTATCTCATAGATACATTTTAGAAATAAGGAGATTAGGTCTTAGTTTTGTTCTTGGGTTTAGTTAAAATTTCTAATATTACATATGAAAGCATATTTCAAGCTTTATTGTTTTTTTATTCTTCATTAAATTTTTTTTAAGAATTCTTCTTTATGCTAGTTGACTAAACTATTTTTTTTTTTCGGTGATTAGGTACAAAAATAACATGCTCCTTAGAGAAAGAGAGAAATTTCATATTCATTGATAATGATTCACTTCAATGCAATTACATCAAGCAAATAATTAATGTTATTCAAGTTATTCCATATGAATTCCAAGAAGTTGGTTTGAAGAAATGAGAGTTTAGTGAAACACTTGTGGCGAAGATGTCAAAAGAGCCTTAACCCCCATTAGGAGGGATGTTCGGAAAGAATCACTTTAGGAATCTTGCGGACATAGAAGACCAAATGGAAGAGGACATTGATGTCCCTGATTAAATCCAAGCTCCATAAAATTCCAATTTTGACGAAGAATTTGGCCTCCATGATATTCTTGATTAGTTTCATGTCTTGAAGAAAATGTTAAATTTGACAACTTTTTGAGAAGATAAATTAGTAATGTTTTTAATTTTAGACTTTATTTTAGAAATAAAATGTCTATATATAATGTTTTTAATATGCCATTTACAAATATATGGTATAGTTTTTGTTGAATTTATGTGAATCGTCACTTCTTGGAAAACAATATGAAATAGTATCATTTTTATACAAAAATATCTAAAAATCCATCGAAAATGGTTTTAAATGTCTTTATTTTCTAGAATTGTTTTACAATTTTGTCAATAAAAATGCCTTATTTTGTTGATAAAAATGACTTATTATAAAGAAAAAATTGCAAAATGCATATGTTTTTCATTATAAATTGCTTCTAAATGTATGTTATTTTATCAAATTTCTAAAAAGAACACTTGAAAATATAAATTAAAAATATTTTACAACAAAGATGATTCGAAGGCCCAAACAAATACCTCAAAATGAAAATGTGTGATACTCGTATCAACCCTTTTTGAAGCGGAGGTAAAAATAGCTATTAAAATTAGGAGAGAGAAAAACAAGAACTGTGTCGAGTTCTCGTTTCATAATACAAGTGGTTTTTTTGTAACCATCTCAACACATCTCGACTCCACCATGTACTGGCTCTAAGTATTCATCGACAAGCATATATATGGCCTCATTCTCATTAGGTACATCAATGAACCAATCATATTCCTATAAACTATGGAATCAACTATCTTTGAAGTAGGTTCATGCAACAACTTCTTCTTCGATGCCATTAGTGTAGACTTGCAATCTAACGTATCGAACACATACTTTCCTTCGGTAAGGAAAATATCGTATGAATTCCTCCACACCTGAAATGTATATCTTCTTGAACTTTGAGTTCTACTATAGTCACTCCCTATGAAGTGGAGAATCATCCTTCCTCTACACTTGTAATATCTGCATCGGGTCATTCTTCACTACAGTGACATGTATGCTCCTCTATTTCATGCTTGGTATTGTAGATCCACATGGAAAACAATACAGACTTGCCTTTAGGTATCATAATCGCATCATAGACATCATTCTCCATGATCAACTAGTAATCTTTAATCATAGTCTCCTTCCATTCTTTCTTCTCGGCAGGTTCTTCATAACCAGAAGGATCTTCATCAACGATGTCACACAATAGTGCCACATAACCGGAGAGTGTCTTAGGCCTCTTACTTTCTTTGGAATTCATGTCTAGAGAACCAAAAGTTTCTTGATATTGGATGATATCTCATTCCCAATATGGCTATCTCTTTTGCTTGTTCACCTCTTGAGGTAGATCTAGATGTCTCTGTTGTTTGGTCATCTCATGTTCCTCTTCACATACTTTGTTGTAGTGAATATTATTTGAGTGTTATGGTTGAACCATCATCATTCTTCTCTTGTTGGTGATTGCATATGATCTTTCTTACAGGTCAAGTTTAGTTGCATGATTAGAATAATTTCATATTTTTTAAAACATATTAATAATGATAAGTTCTTATGCACAAAGACATATGTCACATAGTCATGTAACTATCTTAGCCAATGCAACATTTATCCATATCCTATATACATACGATAACTTTTTAGATTCCTTCCATCCCTACTAGAACATTATTAAGAGTGTGCACTCCTCCCAATATGTCAACAAAGAGGTTTCATTCTAGATAACTAGAAATGGAATGTTGTACAACACCATAGGCTACTTACCCATCACATGAAAGTTAGCAGTATACTTTTCATAAATGTAGACACTTAAACATGCATAATAAACCAACTAAACATAAATATATACACAACTAAAGAATATCATTTAAGTAACTACATATATACTAAATAATAATTTAACCACTTATATTTGTTTGTTTGGTAGACTCCCTCTTGTTCCTTGTCTCCCTGCAGGAATCATTGGAGTCTCTAACAGTGTGCTTTACTCCATTGTTTTATTATGAGGACTTGTGTTTGTCTTGATCATGATCGAGAATGTTGGGGAAGTATTTTATACCATATATATGAGTGTCCCATCAATCATAATTGTATCCCTTCTTATCTAATTCCGAGATGAATAAGAAGTTCTTATTAATCATGGGTTGAATCCTTCTGGATCAAAGTGCATATTCCTCATCACTTGAGGAATCCTCCCTTGTTACCTACTTGGCCGGTTCATCATGTTCAACAGAGTGAGCATGATTCCTTTTAGTTTTGTTTCCCTTGTAGAATCCTTTGTTTCTAGGAAAATCTCTTAATAAGTGTCCTTTCTCATCACATGTGTAGCATATATGATTTGTGTAGTCCCTTCTTGATCTATGATTATTTTTGAATTTCTTGGACCATTTGTGAGACCGGTCCTCCCTTTTTCACTCATTCTTCTTTGCCTGAGCTATTAGATTTTGTTCATCACTTGCTCCCATCTTGTCTTCTCTTGTCTTCTCTTGTAGCATCATAGCTAGTTGCGGGGCGAGCTTCTTTCAAAGATAAGTATTCTTGTGTATTTAAGTTCTAGAACTGTATTTTCTTATGAATTATTATGAAATTATCATGAACATGTTGAATGCATGAATGTGTTGAATGAGTGATTTGCTTCTGTCATATATGTCATGTACATTTCATTATGCATCTATGTATTTATATTTTTTTATAAAATGCATTATTATAGTATGTTCATGGGGCTTAGTTTTCCCAGGTTGTTATATGTTAGTCGCGTCCCATCCACCGAGTAAGGGTTGGGTACGTGACAGTGTGGTATTAGAGCTTTGGTTTCAGCTTTGGGCCTCAATGGTCCATGAAGAACCAATATCTATCATTGGTAGACGGAAGAAAAAAATATTCAAATGATTCTAAGTATGAATATTTTATAACTATGGGAGAAAACCCTTCTTTGTGTGGCGACTGAGAAACCTGAAGGGAGCCGCAACGGTGGCTATGAATGTCTCTCTTTACCAACACAACGAGCGAGTTTTATTTCCTGAGCCACAATTTAGGTAGAAAGAAAACGTGTGAGCCACTATAGTGGTTGGTTCTCCTGGAAGGAGTCGACGAACATCGGGTGAGTTGAGTCGATGGGCGTCGAGTGAGATGAGCCGACGAAAAAAAAAATTGGTAATTTTCTAAGTATAAAATTTTGTCTTGGGCAGCTAAGAAAGCTCGAGAGGAGGAACTGTAGTGGATGGAAGTGGAAAATATTTCCACAATGGTTACTGCATTTTCTAAAGTTCACCGACCTAAGGGGCAGAAGTTGATAATCGAGTCGATGCATTGGAGATTTCATCGGGTTCCTTCTGTGACGGCGGGTGGAAGACAAGTTTTTCGCCATCAAAGACGAAGGAAAAATGTGTTGAAGTGTTTGGGTGGTAGGAAAATGAGGATTGGGTATGCTACAAGGGATGGAAATTGGGGAAAGAGCCGTTATGGCAAGTGGAATCCGAGGAAGAAGCCGATAAAGATGCGGAAGGAAAAAGAAGAATGAACCGATGGAGCTGTGGAGGGAAAAGGAATATGGAGCCACTACAGAAGATAAAATATGAATACTGAGCCACTATGGCAGATGAAAAACAAGGATTAAGCTACTATAGTGGGTGAAAGTAAAAAAAATTCTGGTGCAGTGAGTGAAAATTTTGAAAATTTTGTCGAAACAGGGAATTTTAGCAAGTTTTTCAGTAGGATTTTTAGGTGTCTGAAAAGTGAAAAATCACGTCTTTTTTATGCACCAGATTGCAAAAAATCGAAGTATTTACAAAAAAAAACCAGAGCGCTGCCCTCGACCCATCTTATAGTGGGTTGAGCCCCCTTGAGATAGTCATTATTTGTGAAAGCAAATTCTGTGTTTTCGGCAAAGTTGTCAATGTATGATTTTTCCAAGTGAAGGTAAGTAATGTATGATTCATGTGAATTTTATGCAGCTAACAACTATGTTATTAGCACATTTGTAGAATCATAGTCACCTTCAAAAGAAGCATTCCAGTTAGTGTAGTTGGGTAAAGTGAGTGGTGGTTCATCCATGAGGATAGACAACATGCATGCTGATTTATAGAACCCCAATGAGTATGAGGAAGATGCGATGGGTGAAAATGTCCAAGTTGGAAATGTTGAGATAGACTCTAATGGGATAATATTGCAAGAGACTCCCCCATATTTTGCAACCAGCATGAGAAGACTAATGGGAGAAATGTAGAGTTACAAGGTAGATAATGACAGATTGGTTAACACTCAGGAGGAGCAGAATCAACTGAATGTAGCCATGTTGCAAAGTTTGACAGATATTCAGAGAAAGATGAACTCTGAGGACCAGACAAATAATCCAGAAGGAAGTAAGGACACTTGTAGAAGAACAAAGACATCACCTATTGAGTCACTTAAATATGAAGGGTCCACTAGAGATTCAAGTTCTTATTCCCATGAGAATAAGAGAAGGAGGCGCTACGAGAACCACTCACAAGATGAATTTAAGAAGGCAAGGCCTCCTACCTTTAATGGTGAGATAAAGAATGGTTAAGAAGATGAATCTTGGCTTCTTGGGATGAGAAAATATTTCCACGTCCAAGACTATTTAGGAAATATGAAGGCTAGGGTAGCCATATTCAATTTGACTAGAAGAGAATCCATATGGTGGGAGTGTTTTAGGAAAGTAAAGAAGATCAATGAAAGGAAGATTGTGTGGAAGCAGTTTCGGAATTATTTCAACGAGAAGTACCTCTCTGACAAGTACTATGATGACAAGATCAAATATTTCCATGAGCTAATATTGGGACAGCAAACCATGGAGGAATATGCAAACAAGTTCTTGGAACTGCTGAGGTATGTCAGGTATATTAAATATGAGAAGGTAAAATCCCAGTGTTTTCTAAGTGGACTGCCTTAGTACTACAAAGACCGAATTGAGTTCTATGAACCCAAAAATGTGGAAGAAGTAATAAGAAAAGTTAAGTATTGCTACGAGCAAAGCAAGAACAAACCGGATTACAGGAAAACATAGAAGGAAAAAAGGAGTGAGAAGTATGATCAAAGGAAGAAAGGTTACAAACCTTCTAACTTCAGGAATCAGCAGAAGCAAATAACACAAGTTGAGAAGCAACCATCTAGAGCGACGGGAGAGAATCCAAAAGATCAACAATAGAATAGGGCACCACTCCAATGTTGGAAATGTGGAGGACCCCACATGCATAGGTAGTGTCCACTTGAGAATGAGAATGCAAGGCCAACATACAATATTCAAGAGGAAGAAACAGTGGAACAAGTAGCAAAGGTCGTACCTATAATTTATGCAGCATTGGACAACTACCAGGAATATCACTAGTCAACGGTGGTTGAAGTTACAGGTAATATTGTTGAGCAATATATTTCCATTTTGATTGACCCTAGTTCTACTCACAATTATATTGATCCTAGAGTAGTGGATGTTTTTTCTCTTAGGAAGGTAAAGCATAGCAAGTCTTGGTTAGTTCAACTAGCCACTGAAACTAAGAGAAAAGCTAATGAAGTAGAAGATAAATTCCCATTGGTGATGAATGGATTGATCAGTTGTGTAGATATGAATGTTCTACCACTTGGTTCCTTTGATGTTCTCATTGGAATGGATTGGTTAGAAGCTCACAGAGTGAATCTTGATTGTTATAATAAGACTTTTGAATGCATGGATTAATAATGGAACCCATTAGTTATAAGAGGCATTCCAAAGAGAATCTTGGTAAGGAAGATTTCAACAATGCAATTAAGGACGTTTTGTAGAAAAGGTTGTCAGTTGTATTGAGCCCATATTGATGAGGAATCAAAGTATGAAACTCCTAGGTTGGAATACTATCCTGTGTTGCAAGACTTCAAGGATGTTTTCGTCACGAGGTTCCAAGACTTCCTCCAAACAGGGACATAGATTTCAAAATTGAAATTGTGTGAGGAGCAGCACCAGTTTCAAGGGCACCCTACAGAATGACTACACTAGAAATGTTAGAGTAGAAGATGCAACTGCAAGAATTGATGTATAAAAAATATATCAGGATGAGTGTGTCTCCTTGGGGAGCACTAGTTCTATTTATAAAGAAGAAATATGGTACACTCAGATTGTTTATTGATTACAGGTAGCTGAATAAATTCACAGTGAAGAACAAATATCCCTTGCCAAGAATTGATGACCTCTTTGATCAAATGAAGGAGAAAAGGTAATTTCCACGATTGACTTGAGGTCTGGTTACCATCAGGTGAGAATCAATTATGAACAAATTCATAAAACAACCTTTAGGACAAGGTATGGACATTATGAGTTTGTAGTGGTACCATTTGGACTCACAAATGCACCAACAACATTTATGTGCCTTATGAATAGTGTCTTTAGCAGGTATTTGGACAAATTCATTTTTGTTTTCCTTGATGACATTCTTTTTTATTCTGAGAATGAAAAAGAGCATGAAGAGCATTTGAGACTAACATTGCAATTTCTCAAAGAACATCATTTGTATGCAAAGCTGAGCAAGTGTGACTTCTATAGGGATAGAATTCAGTACTTGGGTAACATTATTTCAGAGGAGGGTATATCTATAGACCTTGGCAAGATTGAAGGTATTAAGAATTGGCCTACTCCAAAGAATGTGACATAGGTAAGATCTTTTATGGGGCTTGTAGGATACTACAGAAGATTCATTGAAGGATTCTACAACGTGGCACATGCTATCACTTCTTTGCAAAGGAAAGGGATAAAGTTCGAATGGAGCTCAAAGTGTGAAGAAATTTTCCATTGGTTGAAGTATATTATAACAAGTGCATCGGTCTGAAAAGTTGCAGACCCAGAGAAAGATTTTTCGGTATGTACAGATGCATGTGGTGAAGGACTTGGAGGAGTTCTTATGCAAGACAACCACATGATATGTTATGAGCCAATAAAATTAAACGAGCATGAAAAGAACTGTTGGCTTTCCAAATTGACACTCTTTTGTACCTCTTTATACCCTCCATATACACCGTTTGATTTCTTCATTTGATCCTTTTATCCCACAAATCCTTCTACATTTTAACGTATTCACCCAAATATTCAGCAAGTTATTAAGGTATGATAATTCATTAATTTCCTTTGATTTAATGTTTAAATATCATTTCTTGAAGGATTTGTGACTAACTACATTTCTACAGCACACGTTAGCATTCCCTAGTAGTTAATCATTATGAGCCTTTCCATATGTGGCCAGCTTGCTCATGCAACTCCGAGCTTATCCATCTCCAATATCACATCTTCAATTCAATGATGACTCATGTATAAATTAATGCAATCTTCATCTCTAGGATCTATGTGCCATAGAGATGAAGATTTTATATTAAATAACAAACCGGAGTGTTAGCATTCAGAATGTACCCATGTTGTGAAAGGTAAATCCCAAGGTAGTAGCAAAACCACTTTAGAAAGAAACTGGCTTTTCTCTCTAGAGAGGGATCTCTCAAATATAAATTTAAAAGGGCCAGATATTGGAATCAATACTTTAAATTATGTGAGTGGTTGAAACAACACATATAACCATTGGGTAATGGAGTCAAATAGATAAAGATAATACAGAGCTTTCATACATGGGTCTCAACAAAGACAAGATAACCATCCAGTCACAGTCATTCATTGATTTTCAGGAGAATAAGAAAGAAACATGAACAATCCATCAATATAGAGAATCACAAGATGAATTCCATATCAACTTTAGTAGAAATAGTTGTGAAATATATGAGACAATAGACAGAGCATAACAAGTATGAATTCTAAAACTATTCACCACTACGTTTCAGATATGAAGAAAACAAAATGGAAGGTAAGCACTAAGAAGACAATCACATGGAAAGAAGGCACAGACTGTAACATAAACGACATAGGAATCCTTGAAGATCCACCAGCACTCAGCTTTGTTATTTCTTTCAAAAATCATAAGTTCTCAAAAAACATCATTTCAAACATATGGGTTCCAACCCCCAATACATCAAATAAATTCAAATATATACAAAGATAACTTCTTCCCAAGAAGATCAATAACCAAATAATCTATTAATCAAAGTTTTATGTAACTATATACCTAACAACTAGGAATAAAACTACATCCTTCGATTCTAACAACAGATCATTTGATTATAATCAACTTAGTAACTGTAGGGTATCTCGAATAAGCAGATCCACGACGTGCAACACATGTTTTCAAGGATGAAGTATATACTTGGTCTTCCTGAATCTTTCCATGATCCTCGATTGTTCTGCATTTGGTGTGTCATATTCTGTCATTTCTCTAATGGATAGCTCCATATCCACATAGGCTTCATAAGATACTATGGGAAATCCTCTTCTAATGATTAAAAACCTCTTGGTACAAAATTAATTTTCAATTGAATGATATCCTTCCCTCCTAAAGTTCCCTTCAATTTTTCAGTACTACTCTTCTCTTCTTTGCTTTCTTCATCATCTTGGAAATTCTCACAATTATCATTTTCAGTATCAATATGAGTATTTACAAATTCTCCTGACAATTCTAAAAATATTTTTATCTCAATATCATCCTTAAATACTTTCCAATATTTTGAATTATCGGGTATAGATGGTCTATTTACAATGTCCACTTGATATTTCTTTTGACCAACACTTGGGGTCTTAAATTTTCCAGCAGCAACCGCCAACGAATCAGCTACTGTATTTTCATATCTAGGAACCACCTTAATTGTATGTTTTGTAAAATAATTATCAATCATATCCCATACCTCATTTCTATAAGCTCTCATCTAGGGATTTCTGGTTTGATAACTATCATTTACTTGATTTATCACAAGTTCTGGATCTCCCAAAACTCTTATGCTTTGTGCTCCTAGATCCTCCAATGCATGCAACCCAAGTAACAAAGCTTCATATTCAGCCACATTATTCATGCATTCAAATGTTAACTTATATGATAAAGATTTAAAATCCTTAATAGGAGAAATTATATATACACCAGCATCAACGCCAACCTTTGCCATAGATCCATCAAAATACATAGTCCACAAACCATCTCTTTTTTGTTTCTTTTCCAAAGCATTTTGTTCTAACACTCCTTCTTTATTCTTTTCAGATTTCATTTTCAATGTAGACTCCAAATCACATGGTACAATATCATTAAAGAAAATAGAAGAACCCAAATCAGTATCGACAGCATATATATGATGAATTTCGGGTCTATCTTGACTACTCACTACATAAGGAGTTCTTTTCTCACTGTACAACCTCCTACTCCCATATTGGATAGGAATAGTGGCATATGACATGTCCATTTGTAAGCTACCATTCAACTTTCAAGCCCAACACCTTGATAACAACACCCCAAATTTTGGTGGAATGTCTGCCACTACCACATCCATTACTATTGTTTTAGCTGGCAATTTATTCAAAGTTACTACCATATCTTTAATTAAACCAAGACACTTCACCCTCCTAGAATCAAAGGAATATAAATCTTTATAAGGTCTTGTCACTTCCAGTCCCAAAATTTCAACTACTCGTTTTGCCATTAGATTATGTGATGCACCTGAATCTAACATTGCATTATGTACCACCATATCATGCACATTCAAAGTGAAATAAAAAGGAGGAACTTCTTCATCATCTATACTTTCAATTTTTAGCCCAAATGAAATAGTAGGATTATCATCTGTTAACTCCAAAATGTTTGATTGAAATTCTCCTTGACCTTTAGCCATCTTTGTTATTGTATGCATGTACTCATTATTTATCAACAATTCATTAAAAGGAATAGATACTTTTAGCTTGTAAAGTTCATTCTACAAATTAAAAGTAGAATTAACTTTCTCTACATCTACTGGTGCTACTTGTTTCAATCCTTTTGTTTTCTATACTTCATTTTCAACTTCTTTGTTTACAACAGACTCTTTTTGTATTTCCTTTAATTTTTCTGTATTTAATGAACTTGTGGAAGGCTGATTTGGATTTAGCCTTCCTTTATTTATAACGACTTCTCTATTTCTCAATCTGATCTTCCTCTGTACATCGTCCATAGCATGCAAATAACCCCTATGATACTACTCTAATTCCCTTTCAAAATATTCATTTCCATCTTCTTGTGCAAACATGTGATGTTCTTCTTCAGTAAGATATATCTCTAAATCTAATTCCCCAAAAAGATGAATTTCATTCTCAGCAAGATCCTCTTCATTAGAAAAATAATTCTCAGGGAACACTGGTCGAATCTGCTGCTCTTCTTGATTCCTTGGGTTTCTCATATCTCTTTTCCTATTTTGCAGAGGCATAGGGGGGTTTGGCCTTCTAAAATTCTGATTTCTGATTTTAGGATTAGCTTGTTCTTTATTGAATGATCTATTGTCCACAGTCAATCTCTCCATCAAATTCTCCATTGTCTTCAACATCATTTCAAATTTAATATCAGTAGCAGAAGAAGAAGTAGAAGGCATATTTTCTTCTCTCGTTTTCCTCCTATCGATTTCTCTTTGTTTCATATTTACACTTGCCATCATGTTTGCTTCCACTTATAAAGCATCTATGAACATGGAAGCAATACTTGTTGATTTTCTCTCCCTTAATGAAAAATCAAAGTCATTATCAAAAGCCCCAACATAATGAAGTTTGGCAGCAGCTACAGAAGGTTTTATATCTTCTGGAATAGAATTATAAACTCTCATAAACCTGCTTGAAAATTCATGAACAGATTCAAAACCTCCTTTCTTGAGACTATTATATTGGGACAAAAGCTACAGAGGACTCTGTTTGTCATCCCATCTTTCTATAAATGCATTATGGAAAGCTTGAAAAGTCAGGATTGATTCAGCTGGAAAATCTTTAAACCATTTCTTCACTTCCCCTGATAAACTCTGAGAAAACAACCGCATTTTAACATCCATATAATCGAATTCCTCCAAGTCGACAAAATATTCAAATTTATCTACATGCTGCTTTGTTGTAATGCTTCCTTCTCCATCAAATAAAGAAATTCTTTGAGAATAATTTTGAGGAAGATCATGCAAGACAGCAGCTAAACGTAAAGGAGCAAATCTGGCTGCCATTGGTCTAGATGGAATTGGAGGGACTGAGGAATTTTGAATATTTTGAATAATAGGTGCTTCTTCAACTTTTGCAGACTGTTGAAGATCTCTCCAAACAGAATCAAGCAAATAATATTCTAATCTTTGAGGATTAAATTAAACGTTTTCAAGATCGGACTTATATTTAGATTTCACCAAACCCTTTTCAATATCAATTTCCCATTTTTTTATCAAATATGCTATGAAAATTTTGAGAAGATGATGCACCAAACAGAGAAATATCCACTTTTTCTTTGTCTTTTTTCTTAAATAATTTTTCTGCATCCTCCAAACTTTGTAAAACTTCAGTATCATAATTACCTCATGTATGTCTTTTCGAAGCCAGTATGTCTTTTGAAATATTTCAATAATTTTAGAACTAGAATCGCGAGGGAAAATATACAACCTTATTTACTGACAAAAATTCGTGTTTTCCCACATAAATCTTTTCTTAATATTTATAAACTTTGTCGTTCCTCCCAGGGATAATTTGCACTTTCGTCCGTGGCAACAGTGCCAATTTGTTAGCACTCAGAATGTACCCAGGTTGTCAAAGGTAAATCTCAAGGTAACACCAAAACCACTTTAGAAAGAAACTGGATTTTATTTCTAGAGAGGGATCTCTCAAATATAAATTTAACAAGGCCAGATATTGGAATCAATACTTTAAATTATGTGAGTTGTTGAAACAACACAGGTAACCATTGGGCAATGGAGTCAAATAGATAAATATAATACAAAGCTTTCATACATGGGTCTCAACAAAGGCAAGAGAACCATCCAGTCACAGTCATTCATTGATTTTCAGGCGAATAAGAAAGAAGCATGAACAATCCATCAATATAGAGCATCATAAGATGAATTCCATATCAACTTTAGCAGAAATATTTGTGAAATATCTAAGACAATAGCCAGAGCATAACAAGTATTAATTATGAAACTATTCAACACTACATTTCAGATATGAAGAAAACAAAATGGAAATTAAGAACTAAGAAGAAAATCACATGGAAATAAGGCACATACTGTAACATAAACAACACGGGAATATCTGAAGATCCACCAGCATTCGGCTTTGTTATTTCATTCAAAAATCATAAGTTCTCAAAAAACATCGTTTCAAACATATGGGTTCCAACCCCCAATACATCAAATAAATTCAAATATATACAAAGATAACTTATTCCCAAGAATATCAATAATCAAATAATTTGTTAATCAAAGTTTTTTGTAACTATATCCATAACAACTAGGAATAAAACTACATGCTTCGATTCTAACAACAGATCGTTTGATTATAATCAACTTTGTGACTGCAGGGTATCCTGAATAAGTAGCTCCATGATGTGCAACACTTGTTTTCAAGGATGAATTATATACTTGTTCTTCCCGAATATTTCCATGATCCTCCATTGTTCTACATTTGCTGTGTCATATTCTGTCATTTCTCTAATGGATACCTCTAGATCCACATAGGCTTCATAAGATACTGTGGGAAATCCTCTTCTAATGATAAAAAACTTTTGCAATATTTTGAAATACTCTGTCAATTTTTCTACAATGATCTTTCCAGTCATCCCTTTTACCAATTCTTCAAACTTGGAATGGTCCATGTGGTTTTGTACTAGTAGATTGTGATAATGTTCTTGAGAAAATAATCTTTTTTCATCATCCCAGAAAGAAGGGAGGCCATCTTCAAATAGATCCTTAAAGCCAAGCTTAAAATCCTTTATCTATGAATACATTGTATTTTCTTTATCGTATAGTATGGAAATTGAACTCAGGTGTTGGAACAATTACACTCACAAAAATTGCCAATTACACATGCAAATTACACACAAAGGAGATTGAATATGGAGTAGAACACTAATCTATATTGTATAAGTGTACAATATCCAACCTTATGAAGTCATAGGCTTCCACAATAAATAATTACATGAGATATTCGAATGCATAAGGATTCCATTCGAATTTGGTCAAAAGCAGGCTTACTAAATCTAAGCGAATCCCCCATAGGTGCATAAAGCAGTTTCCAAATCTGTCTAGGATATCATGAATTGGAAAAATCAATTAGGAAAGCTAATAGATGATGGAAGGACAACTCATACATTCTTTTCTTAGGAGAAAAGAGTGGAGGATGATGAGAAAAAAAAACAAGTTAGCTTCACCTAGTCAAACTTTCCCAGTTGCCTTAAAACTCAGCAAAAGCAGGCAATAAAGTAGAAAAAGAAAAAATGCACTAGGAAGGTCAGGAATAAATCAGATTTGATTTCAAGTGGTTTCCCAAGCACTCCATGACTCAATTTTGGCAATTTTTACCACTTTAGACATGTGGAGGACAACTTGCATAAGGTGGAATATGGAAACTAGGCAAATACGACAAAAATTTGATTAATTAATGTCTAAGGTAGCTAACTATGGGTTGATTATTCTAACACCCCCCCCTTAAGCCTGAATTATGAGTAAAATATCAGAAAATTATAGGGCCTAGCAACAAGGCTTAGTCACCCTTTACATACTGCATGTCCATTTAACCAAGGAAAGAGGCAAAAACCCAATGGGAAAAATCCTCCCTTAAACATGGACAGTAAAACAAAATTTGGAAATCTTGTCATCACTCATGCTTCATAGCATGATCAGCAATCCCCAGCAGTGATTTAAGATTGCTGAATTTCTTCTCACAAAAAACTTTGGTGAAGAGATCTGCTACTTGTTCTAAAGATGAACATAAGAGTAGGTGAATGGTTCCATCATGCACAAGCTGTCTGATGTAGTGCATATGGATCTCAATGTGTTTGGTTTTCTATCTCTAAATTGGATCATTGTATATTTGAATGGTACTTTGATTATCACAATAGATAGTAGTTGAGTATTCTGATTCGAAGCCACACTCACCAAGTAACCCTTACAACCATAAACATTGAGTTGATGCATTTACAACTCCCCTGTACTCTGCTTCTGTAGATGAGAGTGGAATGGCACTATGTTTCTTGCTTGATCAGTTGATCAGTCCTTTAGCAAACATGAACACATATCCTGATGTTTACTATCGATCTGTTTTTTCACCTGCCCAATCAAATCAAGATCAGATTTAGCTTTGTAGAAAATCCCATGAGTCCTTGTTACCTGAACAAAGTTAAGGATCCTTTTGGCTACTCTCCAATGGATCTCATGAGGCTGATCCATGTATCTTGAAGCCACACTTACTGCATAATAAATATCAGTTCAATTATGTGTAAGGTACAACAAACACCCAATTAGTTTCCTATACAGTGTATTGTTTACCATATGTGAAGAATCAGCTTCGTCAAGCTTAACTACTGAAAGGAAGGGAGTCTTGATTGGCTTGCAATCATTCATGTTGAACTTGTTCAGAAAATACAAGGCATACTTGGGCTGATTTACTTTGATTCCATGTCTGGTTTGAGCAATATCGAGCCCCAAAATTGGCTCAATAACCCCAAATCAGTTATAGAGAATGCATGGTTCATTGCATCCTTCAAGGAGGAAATTTCATCCTTTGAACTTCCTGCAAGGAGAAGGTCATCAACATACAAGAAAATAATAATTAGATAACCATGAATCAACTTCAAATAGACATTTGGATCTGACTTGCATCGAACAAAATTAAATGATAGCAGAAAGCTATCAATCTTGGCATACCAAGCCCTAAGGGCTTACTTAAGCCCATACAATGATTTCTTTAGCCTGCACACAAGAGATGGATTAGTATCAAATCCTTGAGGCTACTGCATGTAAATATATTCAGTAATATCTCCATTCAGGAAAGCACACTTCACATCCATGTGATGTACCTCCCACTGCTTTGAAGCTGCAATGGCTAAGGCTAGCCTGATGGAGTCCATCTTTGCCACTGGTGCAAAGGTCTCATTGTAGTCTATGCCATGTACCTATGAGTATCCCTTAGCTATCAATATTGCCTTATATTTCAAAGGTGAACCATCAGCAGCAAATTTGGTATTGTAAACCCACTTACACTAAACTAGCTTCCTCCCTGGGGAAAGATCAACCAACTCCCAAGTGTTGTTCTTTTGGACTGAGTTGAACTCTTCTTTCATGGATGTTTGCCATCTTGGATCATGTGTTTCATATTCATATGCCTATGGGTTTGATTCAACCATCAGATAGAATTTCTCTACAAACAAAGGGTCTTTCATGCATAGAGCACTCTCAAACTGAGATCTAGTCCTCCTAGGATCATTAGGATTTCCAGCTAGTTCTCCACCTGCATGAATGGTATTTTATGCCCATTTTGGTCTTGTAGGACTATTAGGATCTAAAATTAAATCATCATTATCATACATATCAGAATCAACAAACTCAACTATCTTTTCACTTACATTCAATGGTTCTGGTGGTGAAGAGGATTCTCCAACTTCCACTGCTGCTAAGGGCTTTTCTTGGAACTAAACACTCCCTTCAATGAAGGATTTGTTTGTGCTAAAATTGATCAGCTTGTACCCTTTTGAATTTTCAGAGTACCCAACTAATAGACACTCTTCACTTTGGGGCTACAAAGCCTTCCTCTTTTCTGTTGGAATTCTAGCCCAAGCCCTTGAGCCAAAAATTCTGAAATGGGTCACATCTGGCTTGTGCCCACTCCATGCTTCGAAAGGAGTCATACCATCAAGATTTTTATGAGGCACCCTATTCTAGATATAGGATACACAGTTTATAGCTTCATCCCAAAACATTGGTGGCAAAGTCTTAGCCTCCATCATGTAGGTTTCCATCTCTTTCTGTGATTTGTTCTTCCTCTCAGCAACACCATTTTGCTATGGTGTGTAAGAGATAGAATGTTGCATCTGAATACCTGCATCTACACAATATTGAATGAACTCATACTTGACATACTCACCACCATTATCAGATCTGAGGACCTTGATTCCTCCCAGAATGGTTTTCAACCAAAGCCTTAAATACTTTGAAGAGGCCAAAAGCTTCAGACTTGTGTTTCAGGAAGTAAACCCAGCAATACCTGGAAAAGTCATATATGAATGTCAATGCATATTTGGATTGAATCATTAACATATGATTAAATGGGCCAGCAACATCACTATGGATCAACTCAAGAGGTGTAGAGGTTCTCTCATGACTAGCTTTCTCAAATTTATTCTTTGGGTGTTTTCCTAAGATGCAACCTTGACAGACTCCTTTGGAAAACTTAATATTTGGTAAACCTATGACCATTTCATTTTCACTAAGATAAAAAAGATACTTGTAATTAAGGTGGCCAAATCTTTCATGCCAAATCTTGCTTGCTTCATTCGCATGAATCAGAAGAGCAGAGGGGTTTGAGTAGGGTAGGAAGTGTGAGAACATGTACACCTTCGAAGTGTGATTTGCAACTCCTTTTGTAATGAATTTACCACTTGAGATCTCTATGATCTCAAATTCATCAGGGGAGAATATGACCTTCTGATACATTGATAAGAGGTTAGAGGCAAGACATGGAACATACGATACATTGCTGAACTTACCATGGTCAATATCAATCCTCCCTTTGCCCAAACTTTGAGTGAGAGAGTCATCTCCCAGTACTATTGGTGGACCTTTTGACATGTCAAGTGAGGTGAATGCCTCCTTGGTTGAAACCATATGTCTTGAAGCTCTAGAATCAATGATGAAACTAGGTGAGCTTGATGTGCCAGCAACCAATGCATGAACTCTCTCTCTCTGTCTTCTGAATTTGATCCTCCTTCCCTCTTCTTTGAGCTGCCAGGAAGGGAGATGCCATTCTTCTCTAGGATTTGGGTGAGTATGTCAGTTTTCTTATTCATACAGGGGCTTTCAGGATTATTTCCCTTACTACAGTATGTGCACTTGCTCATTTCTCCTTTGTTCTTCTTCTTTTGGGGTTTCTTCTTGGAACCTCGGGGCTCCTCTTGAGACTTGTTCTTGTCTCTCTTTTGCTCAGGTGGCTTCTTAGCTTTCTTCTTGCCTTTTGAATCCACCCTTGAATCTCCAGCAACCAGAGCTTGGTATTTGGAAGGTTTGATGGTTCCCATCATCACCAATTTATCTTATCCTTGTGTGAGAGATTCCATGAATGCAAGGCTAGGAATTTTCCAGGCTCGAGCTGTCAACCTTGTGGCATGGAAGGTTGATAGAAACACTAAATAGTCATGGAAAAGATTTGAGATTATGGCCAAAACTAGTTTCTCCTCCTTCTTTTCGATTCCACACTATTTTAGCTGCAAAACAAGGGCTTTAAACTTGGAAAAGTAGAGTTGCAGGTGTTAGTTTTTCAACATTTAAGTTAGCATTATGATAAGATCTTTTCACTGAGAGAATAACAAGCACATCAATCACATAAGCACATCACAAGAGACAAAAGACACAAATATTTTAGGAGGGGAAACCATAAATGGAGAAAACCCCTCAACTTCCTCTAAGATAGTATCACCACAAGATGTGATCCCAAAACAGTTAGATGACCTCCCAACACAATAGCAGCCTTCTGTCTTCTGTCAAGCCAAAGAATTTCCTTCTCCAAAAGTGCGCCACACTTGAGAGAGCAAGTGATGTAATTCACAAGTGATAAATAGAGAGACACATACTCTCTATTTATATTAGTCCGTTGACTTGAAGTGCACTCAACCATGTAGGCTTAACATACAATTACTTACTCGAGCCTACACCTTAATTAGTGTATAATAACCCAAGTGCCCCGAAACTGTGGGGACTTACCTAATGACTTGACAAGACTTGTTTACATTAATAATCCTCCCGATCGGAACATCGGGGCATGACCACATGACTCAAATACATAATAGAAACATCCCGGAATAAACATCGGGTTACAATATATAAAATACATATAAGAATACATTCCGAAGTTACATATACATCAACACTCCCTCTTAACTAGGAAGGTATTCTTTCGACACAATTTTCAGCACTGGTCTTCTTCTCTGTATCACTGGATCATGTTCGTCTTCAAGTCATCTTCATCTTCAAGTCATCTGGATTTGGATCATCTCTCGATCTGGATCATCATACAAAGGCATCATTGGATCTAGATCATCACTCGATCTGGATCAACATCACTGGACTGGATCTGGATCATCACTCGATCTGGATTTCTACTGCTGGATCTGGATCATCACTCAATCTGGATCTCTACTGCTGGATATGGATCATCACTCGATCTGGATCTCTCAGAGTCATCATAACTGGATCTGGATCATAGCTTGATCTGGATCTCCACTGGTCACCATCATGTGTGTACTATCTCGTCATAGGAAGTTCTACAGAGCCAGCCCTTTTTCATGCTGGTTGTAGGCCTACTCTCTTGTAGGTCTTCGTCCAGCACTTACATCTGACCTGCTCGTCAGAAAGGCACGCCCAGCACTCACATCTGATCATGTAGTAAACTACAATCACATCAAAAAGGCCTAGCACTCACATTCACCAGCATGATAGGACATCACATCACTAACATCTGTGAAATGGCTCTGCACTTATATCTGACCTACTCGTCAGAAAGGCACAATCCCATCCAGGCTGGAACCACATCCTGCCACACTAATGAAAGAACCCTATTCTTATCACCCAGGCTGGAACCACATCCGCCACACTGATGGAAGACTTTCAATCGGGCTGGAACCACAACCAACACAATGATGAAAGAACTATTTTATTTCCACCAAGGTCGGAACCACATCCGCCACACTGAAGAAAGATTTGTGCACTCACATCTGACCTGGTAGGAACTGAATCCTACACCCTCGTCAGAATGCCCCCAGTCCCTAACTGAGCTACATGGTAACTGACCATGCGCCTCCACTCTCCCGGAGAGTGGAAATTGCCCTTACATCTGTCCTACTCGACAGAATGGCCAGCACTCATATCTATCATGGGAGGAACTTAATCCTTTAGCCATGACCAGAATGGCTCAGCCCTTACATCTGACCTACTCGTCAGAATGGCTCAATCCCATCCAATGATGGAAGACTCTCAACCATAATGAAGAGAGATTTCTTCACTTACATCTGACATGGAAGGAACTAAATCCTTTAGCCATGAACATAATGGCACATCCCTTACATCTGACCTACTCGTCAGAATGGCTCAATCCCATCCAATGATGGATGACTCTCAACCACAATGAAGAGAGATTTCTGCACTTACATCTGACATGGAAGGAACTAAATCCTTTAGCCATGAACAGAATGGCACAGCCCTTACATATGACCTGCTCGTCAGAATGCCTTTGGATATCAGTACTCATATTAGTCATGGAAGGAACCAATCCTCTCACCATGATGGAATATCTCAGCCCTTACATCTGACCATGGAAGGAACCAATCCTCTCACCATGATGGAATATCTCAGCCCTTACATCTGACCATGGAAGGAACCAATCCTCTCACCATGTCAGAATGGCTCTAGATCTCAACACTGTCTCTGGGAGGAAGCCTCAATCTGGAGAAAACCAAGTCTCTCTCTGAAGTACTCAAACTTCATCCTAGCCAATGGCTTCATCAATACATCAGCTATCTGTTCCTCTGTCGCAACATACAGGAGATTCACTGCTCCTCTCTGCACCATATCCCTGATATAGTGATATTTGATCTCAATATGCTTCGACCTGTCATGGAACACTGGATTCTCTAACAACTTCACACAACTTTGGCTATCATAGAAGATACTAGTAGCCTCCAACGGGAGATCAAATAACTCAGACAGTAGCTTCCGTAGCCATACTACCTCACAACTAGCTGAGCAAGCTGTGACATACTTTGCTTCAGCTGTACTTAGTGCCACACAGGATTGCTTCCTGCTAAACCAAGAGATCACACCTAATCCCAAACTGAAGCAACATCCAAAAGTACTCTTCCTGTCGATGGCACTGCCTACCCAATCTGAATCAACATAACCCCCAAGGTTAATATTCTGATCCGCATCATACTTGAGCCCATAATCAATTGTACCCTTCAGGTACCTTAGAATATGTTTTGCAGCAATCAAGTGAACATTTCTCGGATCTGTCAAGTACTGGCTCAAGGTGTTCACAGCAAAGCAAATATCTGGTCTCATGTTCGTCAGGTACAGCAATGACCCAATCATCTGACGATACATCGTAGCATCAACCATCTCTGAAGAAGCATCACTCAATAGCTTCAGGTTTGATGCCATAGGTGTAGCCATAGCCTTGCAGTCCATCATCCCAAATATCTTCAGGATCTCTACTGCATACTTCCCTTGTCCAAGGAAGATTCCATCTGTACTCTGCCACACCTCCATGCCTAGAACAATAGTGCATCGACACATAACAGGAGTATCACAGGTATTTCGTCTTCAACCTTGAAACAAAGGTTGGAATCCACTTTACTCTCAGTACCATGTTGATCCTCAAGATATTCTGTAGTCACTCCCTCTGAAGCAGAGCATCATACTCCCTCTGTCTTCTATGCTCTATGCACTGAAAACATTCTGTACCAGAGTGACAAGTAGCTTCCTATGCTACTAGTATTCTATGCATCCATCTAGTGTATAGAATTTCATCTTCAAGTCTCGATAATATGACCTGACATCATTCTTCTTGAACTGGAAGATTTTACATCAATGATGTCACTGCATTCATAATATTATTCTTTGTCTTGAAACTGTCGTCACTTGTTCTTTGGAACAAGTCTTCATTCTTCTTTGCTTGTAGGTGATTATGTATGCGATCTTTCCTACAAGTCAAATGAAATTGTATGGTTAGAAACATTTCATAAGGAATATTTATACTGGCAAACACTTATGCATAAATATATGATCATGCAACTACTTTAGCCAATACAACATTCATCCATATCTCATTGAAACTTTCTAGATGCCTTCCATCTCTACCAGGACAACATTGAGATTGTGCACTAATCCAATATGTCAGCAAAGAGGTTTCATTCTAGATAAGTAGCAATGGAGAATTTGTATAGCTCCATGAGCTACTTACCCATCACATGCATATTAGTAGTATTCTGTCATTAATGCAAACATCCTATCATGCATAATACAATAACTGAATATAAACAAATGCATAACAAAATAATATAATGAAATGAAAATTGAATACTTATCTTTATTTGTTTCGAGGGTAGACTCCTTCTTGAGCCTTCAAATTCATCATCTTCTTCATTCATAATAGCATTGTTTCTTATCCAAAAGCTAAGGTGGATAAGAAGTTCTTCAAGAGTTGAGTTCTTCATATTCCTCATTGCTTGAGGGATCTTCTTTGGATGGAAAGAGCTTGATCTTCAGTTGCTCCCATCTTCTCTTCTTATGATTCGAGCTTCTTCTTCTTCACGGAGCCTTCTGAAAGTAATCACTTCCTTCTGGAACACATTCCTTGAATGAATGAATTCTACGATCCTGGGAGGCCATTCAAGGTGGCCATCACCACTTCTGCATTCTTCACCGCTTCTTTTACCACTTCAAGTTGTTCTTGATTTGAGAGACTCTTATGACTGCATGGTCTCTGCATTCTGGATCTTCACATTCTTCAACTAGTTTCTTTAGGTCATATTCTGACTTTGTTCTTCCCTTCAAATAGCTTGAAATTCAGGAAGACCTTCAACAGCATTGCTTGTAATAGGTAGTGCTCTGTAATGCACATGTGCAAGCCTTCTATGCCAAAGCTCATTTGTCTCTACATGGATCAAGGCTTGTTCTGGATGGCCCTTCAATTCATACAAGCCTCCTTCTTGTTCTCCAATCACTACCGCAACATCGATAGTATTTCCTTTTGGCCACATGATGATTTGACCATCTATGAATGCAACCTGCATTCCAGAGTCTAGCTTGTATGAAGATTCCTCACTACATTTTATTGGATATTGGTAGTCATCTACAAGTTTCACCTTGTGAGGTGATTCATGTTCTGATAGTCTTACAAAGGATTCCTTGAATCCCATCATATGTTTGGAAGCCCCACTGTCTATAATCCAATCATCACTTCCATGAGTAATGTTACCTATGAGAGCTGATATTAGAACATATTCATCCTTGCTTGAAGAATATTCACTTTCATATTTGGATCTCTTTCTGGATGGTTCATCATCCTCTGCAGCATGAGCATGATGTCTTCTTTGGCCTCGTCTCCCTCTGAAACTGGAACCTCCATACTCATGTAGGTGTCCAATCCATTTTCTTCAGAGAGATCATATACTTCCAGGTTTGGAAGTTGTTAACTTTCGCAAGCTTTTAACTAAGCTAATGTGATATATCATATTGAAATGAGAACCTCAAATGGAAATAGCAAAGTATTAGATCTTACTGATTTGAGGTGTCCGCCCTTGTCCCAGAGTTTGCTGATCTAGGGTTTGTTGCAGAAACCCTAATTTTCAAAACTTGGAATCTTTCACATCTGATTGGATGAACAGATAGATCTCTTCAAATGGAGCTGTCCAATGTACTCCTTTTCTGAAAACAGTGAAGGGAAACTCCTGAAACAGGAATCCCTAATTCTCTGATTTCTTCTACAGAAATTCCTATTACGGTTTCTATGATCTCTCCAAAATTACTGATCCTCTATGTTTGAAATTTATCACTGAGGTAACCTCACATGTCCCTGATCCAACAACGTAGGTTTAATCATAATTGGTTTTACCATTTGGGATTTATGATCCTTTTCCCAAGGTGACCTGTTACTGGACTGTTCAGAACAACGAAGTTGTACGGAATGCCACGTGTCACTGGTTCATATTATGAGTCTGACCTTTGTACCATAGAAATTAAATTCCGTGTCCTTTCTGAAACATCTTCAGGAATTCCATTTGGACCTTTTTAGCCCAAGATATTGCATATCTCCCCAGATGTCCTGTTTATGGATGATTTCTGGAAGAGGATGGAACCCTAACTTGGAGAGATCATATCTCCCAGAATATAGCGAATCAGAGGCTTCCCTTTGGACACAGTGTTCACCAGGATTTTATCTTTGGCTCCTGCAATTTTCCGCTTCTGTGACTTCGCCAATCTTGGAATATAGCGACTGTACCAAAACTTAGTAGTTTTAGTATTTAGGGTTTCTCCTAGCTAGGGGTCAAACTAGGGTTTGTCTTTCCCAGAGATTTACCCAACCAAATTTCTTGATCCAGGTCTCTAAATTTCGGTTTTGATGAGGAGAAAAATCCTATGCTGGTCTCACCCAAAAATTCCTTTTCTGTAGAAAGCCCTAGTTTCCACATCAAAACTGAAAATGCTTGAAATTGAATTCCGCATCGACAGAAAGATGCACCCTTCAATGGAGAGTCATTCTAGCATACTTTTGCTGAAAATCTATGGAGGAAGATCCACAAACGAGGAAGCCCTAGTTTCTATAGCTGCACAATGTCTTATTCTCAGGTTAGCTCTGATACCATGTTAGTTTTTCAACATTTAAGCTAGCATTATGATAAGATCTTTTCACTGAGAGAATAACAAGCACAGCAATCACATAAGCACATCACAAGAGACAAGAGATACAAATATTTTAGGAGGGGAAACCATAAATGTAAAAAACCCCTCAACTTCCTCTAAGATAGTATCACCACAAGATGTGATCCCAAAACAGTAAGATGACCTCCCAACACAATAGCAGCCTTCTGTCTTCTGTCAAGCCAAAGAATTTCCTTCTCCAAAAGTGCGCCACACTTGAGAGAGCAAGTGATGTAATTCACAAGTGATAAATAGAGAGACACATACTCTCTATTTATATTAGTCCGTTGACTTGAAGTGCACTCAACCATGTAGGCTTAACTTACAATTACTTACTCGAGCCTACACCTTAATTAGTGTATAATAACCCAAGTGCCCCGAAACTGTGGGGACTTACCTAATGACTTGACAAGACTTGTTTACATTAATAATCCTCCCGATCAGAACATCGGGGTAAGACAATATGACTCAAATACATAATAGAAACATCCCGGAATAAACATCAGGTTACAATATATAAAATACATATAAGAATACATTCCGAAGTTACATATACATCAAGAGCAGGGATTTGAAGCTGTTGGGACTCAGGGAGATCAATTCATTTTCAATTTGATGTCCCCTCATCTCATCTGTATTACCAAAAATATCAACAAGCTTCTCCCATACTTCATTCGGTGATGTTAATCCATCAAGATGAAAAAGGAGGTCTCTAGATATCCTCAGACACAGGAGACCATAGGCCTCATCCCTCCTGTTGTGCCATTTTTTCTCTGCAGCTGCATTGGGATCTACTTCTATTTCCATAGTCACTCTATAGAGGCCTTTTGCTCTCAACGGTATCTCCATCTCTGCTTTCCATTCAAATAATTTAAATGGAGTAAAGATGATCTTCTGAGATTGATCCATAGCTTAAAAATTGTCCCTTCAGTCAGCAGAATGCTCCCAGACAATGATTTCAAACCTGCAATAACAAATTGGAAGGATATAAATCGATATAAAAATTCTCTAATACCATTTGGAAATTGAACCTAGGTGTTAGAACTATTACATTCACAAAAATTGCCAATTACACATGCAAATTACACACAAAGGAGACTTAATATGGAGCAGAACACTAATCTGTATTGAATAAGTGTACAATAGCCAACCCTATGAAGTCATATACTGACACAATAAATAATTACATGAGATATTCGAATGCATAAGGATTCCATTCGAATTTGGTCAAAAGCAGGCTTACTAAATCTAAGCAAATCCCCCATCGGTGCATAAAGCAGTTTCCAAATCTGTCTAGGAGCTCATGAATTGGAAAAATCAATTAGGAAAGCTAATAGATGATGGAAGGAAAACTCATACATGCTTTTAAAATGAGAAAATATTGGAGGATGATGAGGACAAAAAACAAGTTAACTTCACCTAGTCAAACTTTCCCAATTGCCTTAAAACTCAGCAAAAGCAGGCAATAAAGCAGAAAAAGAAGACATGTGCTAGGAAGGCCAGGAATAAAGCATATTTTATTCCAAGTGGTTTCCCAAATGCTCCATGACTCAATTTTAGCAATTTTTACCACTTTGGACATGTGGAGGACAACTTGAATAAGGTGGAATATGGAAACTAGGAAAATACGACAAAAATTTGATTAATTAATGTCTAAGGTAGCTAACTATGGGTTGATTATTCTAACATGTACCACCTTCATGAGCTGATGTTTGTTAATAAATTTCTTTTCCCATAGTACAATAGCTACTCTATCCTTAATTCCAATGTCCTGCAATTTTTGATATGTTAAAGAATTCAAGAAATTTAAAGCATTCTGAGCTATGTTTAAAGGCTTCTTTTTCATGGTCTCGTTTTTCCAACTTCAATATTTGACTAGATAAATAGACTAATGCACTTTGATCATCAATAAAATTTAGATAGTGCTTAAACTTGGTGATTTCCATAGATAATGTATCCCAAATTAAATGTTTAGCTCCTTGTAGAGGAGGTTTTCCTATACTTCTTTCCTTCAACTCA
Organism: Pseudotsuga menziesii; assembly: GCA_001517045.1. Classification (NCBI taxonomy): domain Eukaryota; kingdom Viridiplantae; phylum Streptophyta; class Pinopsida; order Pinales; family Pinaceae; genus Pseudotsuga; species Pseudotsuga menziesii. The sequence continues at coordinate 557,612 of LPNX010348553.1, forward strand.
TTAAAATTTTTATGTAACTGGATTTTATCATTTAATGTTTTATTCTTCTCTTCAATGATTCTATCCAATTATGATTTAATCTCCTCATTTTCTACATTTAATTCTTTGATTTCCACATCCTTCAGACTTACCTGTGACATAGGAACTAATAGATCATCTACAGAAAATTCACTTAACGATTTTTCAATATTCAGAAGAGATAAATCTATGTCAATAGGATTTTGACTCATTAGCTCTTCCATAATTTCCTTTTCATCATTCTGATCCTTTTTTAACTTTGAAATTTGGGTTGTCAATTCAGCTCTTTCCACTTCCCATCTGTTTTTCTCCTCTTGCAACTTCAACCCTTTTCCTTTGTAATCCATCATCTCTTGATAAACTTTATCTTTTCCTTCCTGCAATGTAAATAATTCTGGGGATTGAGCATGTTCATCATTTGGGATTTTAATCTTCTTTTTTAACACCTGCATGGTATTGTCCTTTTCTTCTAAAAGTTTTTTTGTTTCCTATACATTTCCTGGTTCGCTTCCTAAGCTTATAACATCTCCCTGTAAATTTTTAATCTGGATCTAATTTGCTTTATTTTCTACTTTATCATGCTTCAATTGGACTTCCATTTTATCTACAAGGGCCTGCAATGTGTTAACTTTAATAATAGCATGTAATAAATCGGAATAGATAACATCTCTAGTCTACTTATGGAGTTGTATCTTATCGGGAACACTAATTTTATCTAACTTCACTTCCATCTCAGATACTTTTTTATCACTAACCATAGCGAACTTCAAGGTATTCCTCTCCACATCAAGAGTAGAAATCAATGATGTCTTTTGATTGGTTAGACTTCTAACTCAAGGAAGTAGATTTCTAGTTTCCTCTGATGACTGCATTTGTTTTTCAGCATAACTTGACACTAACTTTGCTCTGGATTTGAAACATGAACTAGACTCTGCACTACCCTCTCCTCCAAAGGAATATTGATGCATTTGTACAGATTTCTTCAGGAACAAGACCATCCTCTTTGAATCCTCTGAAACTATTTTTCCTGAAACATGATCATCCTGAGGGTGTGTTTTGATCTTTTTATATGAAATGTTTTCATCCACATCCATACTCTCAGTCTCAAAAAGACTCCTCTTATTCAAAATGGTAGGATTATCAGGTGCTTGAACCATTGCAGTCAACTCATTGCTCCTACCCTCACCAATTCCTAAATTTTCTTCAAAACAAGACAAATTGGGTATTTTATCTAAATATTCAACAACTTGATGATCGAATGTTTTATTTTTGCTTGACTACTTTCTCTGAGAAATTATGTGATGTGGATCATAATTGATTCTTTTCTCCTTCTAGAAATCCATAACTTCTAATAACCTTTCTATAATCAACAAAGCACTTTTGTTTTTGAAAATAAATGCACCAACTTTAAGAGAAAATTTAACATTGGAAGACTTCTTGAACGCTCCAAAATTCTCTTCTTCTGCACATAATCTCTGCCTCATAAACTCAAGTGTAAAAATTCTTGGATTCAGAAAAATAAGTAACTTGTATGGTTCCCCAGTGAACACATACACCCTCACAACAGTAAAATATTTGTATAAGAACCAGTCTCCTATTCTGTTCTCTAACAAAGACTGTAGCATGAGTTTCATTTCTTCTAACACCCTTGGTAATACATCATCAAACAACAATTTATACATCTCGGCCATAATTGTATTTACAAATTCAAACATATTGATTTGTTTTGGAAGATCTGTAGAGAAAATTGTGGACAGGAATTGCAATTCCAACACATTTGAACACATCAGGATGTTCAGTAAGTATGATTGATATTTAAAAAACCAGACTTTGGGAAATTTGACCAACTGGACATGGATAACTTTATCCAAATACTGATCTAGATGAAACAATGAATTAAATGCGACTCGGGATCAACTAAACTTATACTCAATAAGAAACCTAAAATGAATTTGTTGATATGAATATCATCATCTAAACCTAGAATTTGACTGACCAAGGACATGACCAACTGTACATCTTTTTCGAAAATGTTAACATTGTATGGAAGAAAAATTCCTTCTAATGACTCACCATCTTTGAAAATACTCAATAGAAATTGGCATATATCTTCGGTTTTACAATTTTTATACATTTCGACTAAGACTGACCCATTTAAGGATTCACAATTATTAGGGAAATTATCAGGTAATTTTAGTATTCTGGGAAATTACAAAGTATTTTGGACGTAGTATGACTCATGACAACTCTTTCAGAGGGAGAATAACCATTTGCACACCATTCAACAAATTCAGGAAATGGTAAGGTTTGCTCAATAGAAAAATAATATGAAAATAGGGTCAAGACTGATACAACCGCTCCTTCAAGACTGATACATTTCCAAATGATAAAACATGGTCACATATGTTTCTTTCCCTATCAACAACAAATTCCTCCCTCTCATCCAAAACTCTGCATAAAACTCCTCAACCCCATTCCTTTTCCATAATGAACAATGAAAATAACTCTTTGAACCAAATTTGAGTGTTTTAAGGCTTACCTACAACTGTAGATATGCAGAGGTTGACTTTGGAAGGATGGTGGACTGCCCCTTCCTTCACCTGCAACACAAATGGAATGATTTTTTTAAACCAAGTCAACTTTACTTTTATACGAAGGTCTTTTTCGGAGCCCTCATCAAGCGGTTTTTCCTTAATTGCTTTTCTCTGCAGAATTCACTTCAAGTTGCCACATGGAACATGGTTTACATTCTGCTAGCACCTTTCCCTTTTAACAATCTCATAACTTTACCCTCTGAAACCAATAATGACCGTTGATGAGTTTTCACTTTTTTCCTAAATTGTTGGATTGATATCAGTTGTGCATATTCCACTAGCCTTTCTTATCTTTTCAAGTGTGCATCTTTATTCAGCAGACTATTTCTCAGCCATATATTTTGTTTCCTTTATTCCATAACCGTTGATCTTTAAGCTTTGTTAACCACATCTGCTTCTCCACATAACTTATCTCTTGTGCATCTCTACCTAGCGGATCCATTTTAAATGGTTGATTTCATCTCAGCCACTTTACCCCTTCAAATTGCATGCCAAATTAACCTTTATGCACAATTTAATAATGGAATAAAAAATATTAAACTTATCCAAGTTCATGTATCCTTTTATCATTCCTTAATCATACCTTTTCCTCATCTGTTCAACATAGAGGTGTTAAGAACTTGCTCCAACTAGGGATGATATCCTCCCTGTGAGGTATCAAAGAACTCATAGACCAGGTGGCTATCTCTAATATTTGTATCCAAACTTCCAAACTTTTTACTTTTTATCTGGTATATGTATTCTTAAAATAAATAAAATGGCTTACCTCCTATATCTTAGGGCCTTCACTCTGGGATTCAAAAATATTTGGTTCACCATTTGTACTGCTTTCAAGAAAACAAATATTTACAAACTATGGTACAAATTTTACCTTCCACATTAGGACAGGTAATGCTTCAAAAATTTTCCATTGACAGGGTTACTCTCCAAAGAGACCCCATTCAATATTCCAAGAGAAATGCATTTTCCCCTCTGTGACCTGCAATAACATAAGGACCTACCCACATATGATCAAATTTTCCATGTTTATCTTCTTTAGGAGCATCCCATTTTAACACCAGGTCATCAATTTGGAACTGTTCTTCTTTCACCCTTATATCAAAAGTATTTTTCATTTTTTCCTGGTGTGTCTACACTTTATCATAAGCTTTATTCCTTTGCTCTTCTAACTCAATGATTTGGTTTATCCTTCTTCGCATCTAGTTTGGTTCTTCTTGTTGCTCCTGAAAATATCTCATAACTGGAACACCCAATGATGCTGGAAGAATAACTTCAGTTCCATATACCAATTGAAAAGGAGACATTCCAATCGCTCTTTTAGTACTAATTCTGTCATCCCATAAAGCATAATTAAGTTTAGTGTGCCAATATCTCTTGTTATCTTCTAACAACTTCTTGATAATCATTACCAATCTCTTATTATAAGACTCGTCCAATCCATTTCCTTGTGGATAATAAGCAGTTGAAGGATTTAAGCTGATATGATATTTATGACAAAAATTAATCATCTTTTTGGATTTAAAAGTTGTTGCATTATCGGTCACTATTCTTCTGGGGCACCCAAACCTAGCCAATATATTTTCTTCAAGAAAATCCATAATTACTTTCTCAGTTGCTCTCCTAGTAGGAATTGCTTTGATCCATTTTGTGAAATAATCTATGGCTGTTAAAATCCATTTATGTTGTCCTGAAGAATTTGGGTTTATCTCTCCAATGAAATCCAAACCCCACTGTTGAAAAGGAGCTTCTACTGTTATTGGATTAAGAGGAAGGGGAATTACCTTTCTTTTATCATAAAAAATATGACATTGATGACATATGCTAGTTTCTTTGTACACTTCTGAAAACAATGTCGGCCAATAGAAACCTGCTCTCAAAATTTTGTTTGCCATCACCTTCCAAGAATTATTTCCTCCACAATCTCCTTTATGAAATTATTTTATTGTATGCTGGGATTCATTTTCTAAAAGGAAATTAAGTAACACACCTCCGGGATCCTTCCAATAAAGGTATTGATTTATAATACAAAATTTAGCATCTTTCAACTTTACTGATCTTGCTTTGGTTTTACTCAATCCTACAGGATCTTGTAAATTTTGAAGAACATGAACAATATCAGAATACCATGGAGATTTAGCAAAGTCAATCATTACCTCCACTCCTGTATCCAACTGATGCAATTGACTAGATAAGAAATTAAGTTGTAAAGATTCATAGTTTGAATCTGTCAACATTTTTTCCAATCCCTGCCCTTTAATCAACTTGGTAGGTCTAACCCCCAATACATCAAATAAATTCAAATATATACAAAGATAACTTCTTCTCATGAATATCAATAACTGAATAATCTATTAATCAAAGTTTTTTGTAACTATAGCCCTAACAACTAGGAATAAAAATACATGCTTCGATTCTAACAACATATCGTTTGATTATAATCAACTTAGTGACTGTAGGGTATCTTGAATAAGCTGCTCCATGCCGTGCAACACCTGTTTTCAAGGATGAAGTATATACTTGGTCTTCCCAAATCTTTCCACAATCCTCCATTGTTCCGCATTTGGTGTGTCATATTTTGTCATTTCTCTAATGGATACCTCCAAATCCACATAGGCTTCATACGATACTGTGGGAAATCCTCTTCTAATGATCAAAAACTTTTGCAATATTTCGAAATACTTTGTCAATTTTTCTACAATGATCGTTCTAGTCAGCCCTTTTACCAAATATTCAAACTTGGAATGGTCCATGGGATTTTGTACTAGCGGACTGTGATAATGTTCTTGAAAAAATAATCTTCCTTCATCATCTCAAAAAGAAGGGAGGCCATCTTCAAATAGATCCTTAAAATCAATATTGAAATCCTTTATCTATGAAGACATTGTATTTGCTTTATCCTGTACCACCTTCATGAGCTAATGTTTGTTAATAAATTCCTTCGCCCATAGTACAATAGCTACTCTGTGCTTAATTCCAATGTCCTGCAACTTTTGATATGTTAGAGAATTCAAGAGATTTAAAGTGTTCTGAGCTGTGTTTAAAGGCTTCTTTTCCATGGTCCCATTTTCCAACTTCAGTCTTTGAGTAGCTAAATTGAATAATGCACTTTGATCATCAATAAAATTTACATAGTGCCTAAACTCGGTGGTTTCCGTAGATAATGTATCCCAAATTAAACGTTTAGCTCCTTGTAGATGAGCTTTTCCTATACTTCTTTCCTTCAACTCATTAAACTTTTTCTACAACTGGATTTTATCATTTAATGTGTTATTCTTTTCTTCAATGATTCTACCCAATTCTGATTTAATCTTCTCATTTGATTCCTTTAATTATTTGATTTCCACATCCTTCAGACTCACTTGTGACATAGGAACAAATAGATCGTATGTATAAAATTCACTTAACGGTTTTTCAATATTCACAAGAGATAAATCTATGTCAACAAGAGTTTGACTCATCATCTCTTCCATAATTTCTTTTTCATCATTCTGATCCTTTTTTAACTTTGAAATCTAGGTCGTCAATTCAACTCTTTCCTTTTCTGGTCTGTTTTTTTCTTCTTGCAACTTCAACGCTTTGCCTTTGTAATCCATCATCTCTTGATAAACTTTATCTTTCTCTTCCTACAATGTAAATATTCATCATTTAGGATTTTAAGCTTATTTTTTAATACCTATATGGTATTTTCCTTTTCTTCTAAAATCTTTTTGGTTGCCTATACATTTTCTGGTTCGCTTCCCAAGATTATAACATCTCCCTGTAACCTTTTAATAGGGATCAGATTTCCTTTATTTTCTACTTCCTCATGCTTCAATTGGACTTCCATTTTAATTACAAGGGCCTACAATTTGTTAACTTTCATAATAGAATGTAATAAATTGGAATAGATAACATCTTCAGTATGCTTATGGAGTTGTATCTTATCAAGAACACTAATTTTATCTAACTTCACTTCCATCTGAGATCATTTTTTATCACTAACCACAACGAACTTCAAGGTATTACTCTCCACATCTCGAGTAGAAATCAATGATGTCTTTTTATTGGTTAGACTTCTAAATCGAGGAAGTAGATTTTTGGTTTCCTCTGATGATTGCATTTGTTTTTCAGCATAAATTGACACTAACTCTACTCTGGATTTGAAACAACCAGGCTCTGCACTACCCTCTCCTCCAAAGGAATACTGATGCATTTGTACAGATTTCTTCGGGAACAAGACCATCCTCTTTGAATCCTCTAAAACAATTTCTCTTGAAACTTGATCATCCTGAGGGTGTGTTTTGATATTTTTATATGAAATGTTTTCATCCACATCCATACTCTCAGTCTCAGAACGACTCCTCTTATTCAAAATGGTAGGATTATCAGGTGCTTGAACCATTGCAGTCAGCTCATTGCTCCTTCTGGAAATCCATAACTTCTAATAACCTTTCTATAACCAACAAGGCATTTTTGTTTTTGAAAATAAACGGGCCAACTATAAGACGAAATTTAACATTGGAAGACTTCTTGAATGCTCCAAAATGCTCTTCTTCTTCACATAATCTCTGCCTCATAAAATCAAGTGCAAAAATTCTTGGAGTAAAAAAAATAGGTAACTTGTATGGTTCCCCAATGAACCCATACACGTCAAAATAGTAAAATATTTATATAAGAACAAGTCTCCTATTCTATCCTCTGAGGAAGACTATAGCATGAGTTTCATTTCTTCTAATACCCTTGGTAATACATCATCAAACAACAATTTATACATCTCGACCATAAGTGTGTTTACAAATTCAAAGATATTGATTTGTTTTGGAAGATATGGAGAGAAAATGGTGGACAGGAATTGCAATTCCGACACATTTGAACACAACAGCATGTTTAGTAAGTATGATTGATATTTAAAAACCCTGACTTTGGGAAATTCAATTAACTGGACATGGATAACTTCAGCCAAATACTCATCTAGAATGAAACAATGGATTAAATGGGACTCGGGATCAACTGAACTTATACTCAATAAGAAACCTAAAACGACTTTGTTGATATGAATATCATCATCTAAACCTAGAATTTGACTGACCAACATGACCAACTATACATCTTTATTGAAAATGTTAACATTGTATGACAGAAAAATTCCTTCTAATGACTCACCATCTTTGAGAATACTGGATATAAATTGGCATCTAACTTCAGTTTTACAATTTTTATACATTTCGACTAAGACAGGCTCATTTAAGGACTCACAATTATCAGGGAAATTATTAGGTAAGTTCAGTATTCCACAAAAGGCTTTCGCATCAACCTTACAAAGTATTTTGGACGTAGTATGACTCATGACAACTCTTTCAGAAGGAGAATAAATGTTTGCGCACCATTCAACAAATTCAGGAAATCGTAAGGTTTGCTCAATAGAAAAATAATATGAAAAAGAATTGCAGATTTTGAGAACATCATTTCCCTTCAAATTACACTGCCAAAACCACTCCTTAGAGACTAATACATTTCCAACTGATAAAATAGGGTCACATACATTTCTATCCCTATCAACAACAAATTCCTCCCTCTCATCCAAAACTCTGCATAAAACTCCTAAACCTTGTTCCTTTTCCATAACGAACAATGGCAACAACTCTTCAAACCAAACTTGAGTGTTTTAACGCTTACCTGTGACTGTAGATACGCAGAGGTTGACTTTATAAATATAGTGGATTTCCCTTCCTTCACCCGCAACACAAATGAAATGATTTTTTTAAAGCAAGTCAACTTCACCTTTATACGACGATCTTTTTCGGAGCCCTCATCAAGGAGTTTTTCCTTAACAACTTTTCTCCACGGAATTCACTTCAAGTTTCCACGTGGAACATGGTTTACATTACGCTACCACCTTTCCCTTTTAACCATCTCGTAACTTTACCCTCTCAAACCAATAATGGCCGTCGATGAGTTTTCACTTTTTTCCTAAACCGTTGGATTGAGATGAGTTGTGCATATTCCGCTAGCCTTTCTTATCTTTTCAAGTGTGCATCTTTACTCAGCATACTATTTCTTAGGCGTAGATTTTGTTTGCTTTATTCCATAACCATTGATATTTAAGCTTTGTTAACCACATCCGCTTCTCCTGTAAATCTTTACCTAGCGGATCCATTTTAAACCGTAGATTTCATCTCAACCACTTTACACCTTCTGATTGCATGCCAAATTAACCATTTTGTGCAATTTAATAATGGAATCAAAACTATTAAACTTAGACAAGTTCATGTATCCTTTTATCATTCCTCAATCATACCTCTTCCTTAGTTGTTCAACATAGAGGTGTTAACACAACGTATATCTTGTTAAACCGTGAATTAAGGGATCGAACAGTTGTATTATTAAATAGTAGATTGAGTCGTTGCTGTAAAATCAGAATTGGTTATCTTAGCTGGCGAGCTATATAAAGAGATCCATAGATCAAAAATGTAATAAAAGAATAGGAAGAGAATAGCATGTATGTAGATAGGGATAATGATGATGTATGTATGTATAATACAATGAACAGCCCATAGAAGAATTGTGTTGCTAATTCTTGGTTCTTTTTTTGAATATGACAGAGTTATGATGTTCTTATAAAGAACAAATAATTTGGTAAATTATAATATGATCTAGTTTATATTGTCAATGATTTTCTTTTATATGCCTGTAGCTTAAATCTCTTAGTCTGCAAATCCCATAAGGACTTGTGGTGTCATTGGCAAGGATCCACCAACATAGACCATAAGTCCTTTCTTTGTAATTTTAACTATTTATAACTAGATTAGCTAATTGTTTTTGTTTCCATTAAAAAGAAGAATTGTGCTTAATCAACTAACTTTAGGAATTAGATTTTATTTACTATGATGAGATAATATTCACAGCATTTATTTGTTGTAGATGCAAATTTTGAGTTTGAAAAGTCATATATTAAGTCTGTAAAACTTGTTCCCCAATAAAACAAACTTCATTATATTTTCATTTAAATTATAGAATAGATAGATGGAATTCCTTTTCATTACGGTTTAAAGCTTTAAGATTATTCAGTTCTGTCTTTAAAGATTAATTGTATTCATTCTGCAAATTATATTTATTATGTTTTAGTTTTAAGATACAAGTTAATTTAAACAATTTGATCACATAAACAATTCATTTTTAAGATGAATCTGTAAGCTCTGGAATGGTATTAAAACTTCTTAAAAATCCATTAATGTAAGAAGATTTTTTAAAGGGTTAAATGATACATCAACTTCATAGGTTTTCTTTCTACAACTTACTATGTTTTTTGTGTCTTAGTTCACTTTCTGTAACCTATTCTATTTTTTGTGTTTTTCTGCTTATTTAAGTTTCTAAGTTATGTTGGATTCTTAGTTTATTCTTCAGTCTTAGAATTATTTTTGAAGTTAGTTTGAAGAGTATTTTCATTCCTGTAATTACGGTAGGACATGCATTTGAATATTTTGTAGATGTGAGAGTATTCTAATTAATATTAGGACTTGTTATTTAAATAGAGTTTCATAGTTGATAGATTAAAAGTATTCTGATTATGCATTCTGAATAATTCCCTATATTAGAATAATCCATATTAGGGTAAATTAGATTAGGATAGGCCTTAATCCTGCATATACAGTGTTTGCATCTCACAAGTTACCTTCCTGGGTTGACAATTAAGTGTTGTGTTAGATAGTTCATATTAAGACCCGACAAGAACTATGCCACTCATGATCTAGAACTTGCAACCATAGTACATGCTCTCAAGACGTGGAGACATTACTTGATTGGCAGAAGATTTGAGCTAAGGATAGACCATTGTTGTCTGAAGTATTTGTTTGATCAGCCTACTTTGAATGCTAGGCAAGCGAGATGGTTGGAGTTTTTATGTGAATTTGATTTCGAAATTAAGCACATAAAAGGAAAAGAGAAGAAGGTAGTTGATGCACTCAGTAGGAAGGTGTAGGAAATGCATGTGGAATCCATTAGTATTTGCCAATTAGATTTGAGACAATAGGTTTCTAATCATGTTGATGAAGATGAATTGTATGCACAGGTCAAGGACAAGTTGCAACAACAAAGGATTGAAAAGAAGTATGAGGGATATAAATTGGAAGAAGATGGAATTGTTACCTTTAGGAACATAATTTATATTCCAAATGTAGCATATTTGAGGAGGGTTGTTATGGATGAGATCCATCAAGCTCTATATTCTAGTCACCCAGAATATCAGAAGATGATTACTATAGTTAGAAAGCAGTACTTTTGGCTAGGAATGAAAAAGGACATGGCTGAATATATTTCAAGGTGCATGAAGTGTTATTAGGTGAAGGTTGAACATCAACATCGAGCAGGTTTGTTGTAGCCTTTTCCAGTTTTAGAATGGGAATGGGAAGATATTTTCATGTATTTTATTACAGGGTTGACAATGACTTGGAGACAACATGATTCCATCATGGTTGTGGTGAACAAGTTGACAAAGGAAACACATTTCATACTGGCCAAGTCTACGCATAAGACTGATGACATTGCAAAGATATTCATGAAGGAGATTTTCAAATTGCATGGATTTCCCAACGAAATAGTCTCTAACAGAGATGTTAAGTTCACTTCCAATTTTTGGAAGGGGTTGTTCACATATTTGGGTACAAATTTTAATTTCAGCATGGCCTACCATCCTCAGGCCGATGGATAGACTGAGAGAGTTAACCAAGTGTTGGAAGACATGCTTCACATGTATGTGATGGGAAAACCATCCAAGTGGAAAGACTATTTACACCTGGTAGAGTTTGCTTATAATAATGGACGGAAAGCATCCTTGGGGATGAGTACAAATGAAGCTTTGTATGGAAGAAGGTGTAGGACACCAGTGACTTGGGATAATCCAGTGAATAGGGTTGTGCTTGGTCCAGAATTGCTCAAGGAGATGGAGCAAGAATTTGTAAAGATCAGGCATAATTTGAAGGCAACCCAGGATAGATAGAAATTTTATGTAGATAGGCATAGGATGAACACAAAGTTCAGTGTTGGGGATCATGTTTACCTCAGAGTGAAGGAAAAGAAGAGTTCCTTGAATATTGGAAGTTATGCCAAGTTGTCAGATATTGTGGGCCATTTGAAGTGCTTGAAAGAATAGGACTAGTTGCATAAAGACTTGCATTTACTGCTAGCACTAGAGCTCATAATGTTTTTCATGGTTCCTTGCTTAAGAAATATGTACATGATCCTAACCATGTAATAAATTAGGATGTGATTTAGGTGGAACCAGAGGGAGAGTTCCAAATCGATCCTATGTGCATCCTTGCCATGAAGCTCACAATGCTCCAAAACCAAGCAATAGGACAGGTGAAGGTGCAACAGGAGCACTACGGTCCTGAATAAGCTACGTGGGAGCTAGAGGATGCCATGCTACTAGCACATATGATTTTGTTCAAATCTATGGATTGCTAAGGGAAGTACCAACAAGAAGTTTTGTTCAATGTTGTAAAGCACCGAGGATAGTGTTGTTGAAGGGGGAGGGGAATGTAACACCCTGGTTTTGACCCCATTTTCATTTAAATAAAATGATGTAAATAATCATGGCGTGGATCTAAGAAAATTCCCCACCATAGATTTAGTGTTATGTTTTAGCAACTAAAGTTGGGATGATGGTATTTTTTTTATGCTAGCTAAACATTAAAAAGTTGGACATCATGTTAAATTGCAATTTTTAATTAAAACCCATAGTCGACTATGTAAACGCAACTAAATGAGATGGGGCATGATTTTTTCTAAGGATAAGGGGGGGGATTGGAAGAGTGGGAAGAAAATTCGAAATGGGAAAAGCACCATTTCTAGAAAAACATTTTTTAAATTTTCTTGAAGAAAATGTCCATTTTTCCATCATGTGGTAGTGTTTCAGCTTCCCTCACAATTTGGAAGGGAAATTTTTTTTTGGAAATCCAATGGGGAATTCATGCAAGAGCCAGCAATAAAAAACAACTCTAAGTCTGAACCCTTCATGATTTTCCCTTGTTTGGCAATCTGTTTCCTTTCACGATTTTGGTTTTCCTATTCTAAATTGTTCTCTTTCACGTTTTCTCCACTCTGCTAGTTGTTTTCTTGAACAAGATTGCGCCCTAAATGTGATTGTGGTTCTTTGTTTTGAAAGAACATCAAATATTTTCATTTTGGTATTTTGCAGCAGTCGCTCTGGCACCGACAATGCTCAGAATTCGTAATTACTATGTATATGTGTATTACTTGGCTCTGCTTACATTTTTGTTAATTCCCAGAACTGAGATTTCTATGTTTGGCATATGAACTGATTGAGGAATGCAAATGGAGTCTATATTTGCTTGATAAACCTAGTGCATTAAGGAACCTTAGAGATCGATCTAAAAGGATTGTTTTCCTCCTTGCATATCCTAAATAACACTAGAAGGGAAGGCATGGCCTGAGGGACTGTGTACCAGAGAAGGGAATTCTTCCTTGTGTTGGGTGTGTAATTGTTTTGAAGTCAAGCTAGATCTAGTGTGGGTTTTCATAGCTTTGGGGTTTAGCTCACTAGCTTAGCAGTGAGTCTCTCCACCTCATTGGCAGCCTGATAAACGCAACTGGAAGGATGGCTTGGTTGGTAGCCTAATAAACCCATATGTTGGCTTGGTTGTGTCTCGTGTGATTTTGGCTAAGGGTAAACCACTTCGTGGGTAAATTTGATAAACCCAATTTTGTTGGCTTGACAGAATTTTAATTGTGTCCTTGGCTATGGGTGAAGTCTACTAGTGTTCCTTATTCCTTGGGGAAGATCATGCCCAGCTCGGGGGTGGCAGTGTTGTTGAGAGATTAAAGAGCACACTGGTCTATGGTTGGGTGGAACGTTGTAGCGACATAGCTGGTTGCGGGACGAGCTTCTTTCAAAGATAAGTATTCTTGTGTATTTAAGTTCTGCAACTGTATTTGCTTATGAATTATTATGAAGTTATCATGAACATGTTGAATGCATGAATGTTTTGCATGAATGATTTTCTTTCGCTGTATATATCATGTATGTTTCGTTATGCATCTGTGTATTTATATGTTTTTATAAAATGCATTATTATATTATGTTCATGGGGCTTAGTTTGCCCGAGTTGTTAAATGTTAGTTGCGTCCTCTCCGTCGAGTAAGGGTTGGGGACGTGACAATGGTCATCTTTTTGTAGATGTTGTTTCCTTGAAATAGCTTTGTCAAAGAATCAAACATCTTCTTAGGTGTCTGATATGATGATACATGAAAGATACTTGGTTATCCTTGATGTATCCTACAATAATGCTTTTAGTTCTTATCATATTTTTCTTGTGGCTTTCCTTTGCACAGTCTCCCTCTGGTTGTAGAACCTCCTCATTGATGTATTTTTCCAATTCATTCTCTTTTAGAATCAGAGATATTCTATACTTCCATGCTTGGAAGTTATCTTATCCTTCAATATTATCATCAACCTTGTTTTGATTCATCATTTTGATATGAGAACCTTAAGTGGAAATATATCTTACCAATTTGAGATGCCCAAGTTGATCCTGGATCTAGCTAACCTAGGTTTTCATAGAGAAACCCTAATTTTCTAAACTTGAAACCTTAAACTTTTTTCTAGATAGAAAGATGTACCTCCGATAGGTGATTTGTCCAATGAGGTCCTTTTCCAAATTATATGGAGGAAATATCCAAAAAATTGATGCCTTAGTTCCTTCCCACTGTGTCCCACAATGTCCCCTATTATTTCTGATGTATCTCCAAAATTTTTGCTCCTCAAGGTCTAAAAATGCCTCCTGAGGTATACTAATTTGTGTTCTTTCCAACCCATAGGATAGAGAAATATTGGTTTCAGAGTGGAACTTATGCTAAGTTTCCCAAGGTGACCTGGTTATCGATTTGTTCAGTATAGAAAATTTTTATGAACTTCCACACGTCATTATTTCAACTTATAGGTCGGAAACTAACACCATAGAAATTACAGTCCATTCCATATCTACAGTATTTTATAAAATTGTATTTAGATATTCCTGGCATGATATATAGCAATTATCCATAGGTCACCTATTTAAGACTAAATTCTAGAAGAGTCATAGATATTTAGTTTTTATCCTATCCAAGTTTTAGTTTTGAATCCTTCCAGAAACTTGAGTTATAGCAAAAATTCCAAGATGAATTTGTTTTTTCTTCTAAGGTTTTCAAGCATGATACCCTAGTCTCTAGTAGTTGCAGTTGCAGAAGTGTTTCAGCTACACAATGCCTTATTTTAGGGTGGCTTCGATACCATGTTAAAATTTTAATGGTTATACAATATCTCAAAAAATTTAGCGTCATAACATCATAACCATATGAAATATGATGACCAAAGGATAGACACAAGAATTTTATCCTTGAAAACCCAAATGGGAGAAATATCAGCATATATATCCTTGTATATATAAGTATATGTGATAAAATATAATTTTATCTGTTGATAGTATACACATATACAAAGTACATAGCTTGTACCTATAATATGAATTATAGCGTGTGTATCGATTTTGGTAGGTGGGATATACCGTAATGCGCAATTTATTATATGCAATAATTATCAGTATTACATGTATACGATATCGTGTATATTCTATATATATGAGTGAGAATGTAATAATATAGTAAGCGTATAATATATATATTTGATGATATATATCATAATGATATAGTATCGTAAAAGTCGTATAATATTCGAAAGCGTATATTGGTATATATGTAGTATGTGCATATTATAAGGTATTTAAGATTGATGGTGTAAGATTATGTAACCAATGTGTCAAGTTGTGTATATATAAGTGTGATTTAATATAGGAGCACCTATGTGTATATAAGTACGACAATGTTATGTGTTTGGTATGGGTAAGTAATTATCCTAGTGTAGAATATTAGCTAGAGGTAACATGCTAGATGTCATTTCAATATCCCGTAGAATGTACTTAAATTAAAAATTGAACATTGTGGAACTCATAAAATAAAATGTGTATTGTAGTTGATTGATTACTTTTATTAATAGGAGATAATTAGGAATGTTGTCATAAATATCTATTATTCCATTGGCAATTATTAATAATTGTCAATCCAAGTAGAAATTTACATATAAATTTAATCTCTAAATATTAGCATTTAAATACTTAACCTCAAGTCCTTGGTATATTAAAATTCATGGCGACCACTCTCCTAGTCCATGTTCATGCACTTGAAGTCTATGAGTTCGATTGTGATATTCCAAGGGAATGATAAGGTGGAGGAAGTCACATTCAATACGTTGTGGAGACAAAAATAAAAGAAGGTGGTGGTGGCAAGTTTCGTGGCATATCAAAAGGAGAGTTTAGAAATTGGCAATGAGTAAAGGAAAGTTTGATGACATGTAGGACTAGGTATGCATTCGGGACAATGCATTGATTAAGGGGGATGGGATGTAATATACAAAAGGTAAGACTTAGACATTGGTTTGTTTTGTTGATTTTATTTGTTGAGATGACATTGGGTTCCAGGACCATGGATATCTAATGACATGGATTTTATTTTATTGCAACAATTAGTATTATTATTATTATATTAAAATTTTAATAATATCACAACATGACAATAACGTTGCTAGGGGTTCTAGAATGTCTTGAGAGATGGTGTTGGGTTTGAGAGTTGAAACACCCCCTAACATTACTATTTCCTACCTAATTTCATTAATTTTGGAATATGGGGTTCCTAAAACCCATAATTAATGTCATGCATTCATTTCCATGCATATTCTATGCCCTCCTACACTAGTACATAATGAGATATCAGTGAAAAAAATGACCAAAATACGCATATAAATGACCACTTTTGATTTGAAAATCGTTGGTGGATAATTTTCGGTCTCTTATCACGCAACTAAAAATGTGGTCATATTTAGTTTGGTCATTTATATTTTGTTAGTTAGTCCTTAATTTGGTCGTATATTTGGTCATTAATCTGGTTATATGTTTGGTCCTTAATCTAGTCATATGTTTGGTGATAAGAGACCGAAAATTAGCCACCAAAACTGTCATTTGGTCATTTTTTTGGTCGGTTATCTCCCATTTGTTGGTCACTTATCTCTCATTTTTCGGTCACTAATTTAGTCATTTTATATGCAAATATTTATTGATTTCTATAGATAGGGTATGGCATAATCGAACCACCAATCTCTTTCCGGTAAGGCAGGTTCTCTTCCATTGAGATAGAAGCCTTGACGTATTTACAATACTTGTATAAGTACCAAGCTTATTCATGTACTTAAGACATCATTCATAGGGATCAATAATGAAATAAATAAAAATAGACTGCTGATATCTCTGATGCTAAAAATATTGAGAAACATATAACATGATTGATATTAGATGAAAATTTGAAGATCTGATTCTCCCAATGATAAGGTCAACATAGGGCTTAACATATTTATCAACCTTTCTCATAAGTTGAACAAAAACATGAAATGCAGAATCCATCACAAAGGCCTCCTTTCTTATATCTATTTGAATTTCATTTAATATATGAAAAAGGACCTAACTACTCTAGGACCACATCTAAATATTAAAGGATAGAACAATTAAGGGAATATCTATAGAAAAGAACTTCATATTGTTGGATAACTTCCATGTACACTATGTTGTCTAGTGTACATGAAACATCTATCTAAATAACCATAAATTATCATAAATTGAAATGGAAAAGGAAACCAAATAGGAAGAGGATTGAGTTGTTTTGTGCACCTTTAAGTTGTTCATCCATCTCTTGATTTCCAATACGTTATGAATTTCCATCCTTTATTTTTCTAGTGCATGCACTGTGAATAATAACTAATAGTGGACATAAAATTAGATATTTATTGTTTTCCATTTTTAATCTTTGATATTGGTACATTTGGTTCTCTTATTTTTGTTATTTTATGAAGATAGTTACTATCCTTGAATGTAGTTGTAATTTGAAATGTCTCTAATCACTTTAAAGGATCAAGGTGTAGTTATATTTTAAGTGTGTGACTAAAGGATGCATCTAATACTTTAAATATGAGTCTACACTTTCAACACATGAAGATATGAGATAGTTGAGAAATGGAGAGTCAACAATACATGATTTTACTTATTAACAAGAATGAAAATGAATGGAATGAAATTTCAGCCCACACCCCCCCCCAAAAAAAAAAAAAATCACTGGAAGATTTAATATGGAAGNGAAAGAGGAATTATAGATTGTAGTGACTTACCCATTTCAATTGTACCATCCAGAATTGAGCACACATTATCAAGGTTGTGTCTAATGGCCAAATCTATCCCATTTTGAGAAAACTCATAGCAGGTTTCTCAAGCTTAGTACATATATATTTTCTCACAAGTGAAAGAATACAACCAACTGAAGATATTCCTTCAACCCTTTCCAACGATGACATTTGAAGCTACCACTAAGCAATTTTTTTATCAGTCCTCCAATATTTTATGAAGAAATTCCAACATTTTTCACAAAAACCTTATCGTATAGAACATGCTTCACATAACCTTTATTGGATTTCAAATTTGACGAAGAAGTCTTTCTAGTCTGGAACTATAGTTTGAAGGGAAGAAAACTATATTATAGGAATAAAAACATTATCAGTGTACCAATCATATGCCTACGAAAATAATTTTCCAAAGATGCGGTGATTCACGTATAATGAAACTGGTGACTTTGAGAATTTTGACTATGCTAATTAACTTCATGGTAATGAGCACTCCATGAGTTACATTATCAATATAGTATACATATCAAACTAATTAGACTAGTATAATTCCTAGATGTACATATATTAACTAGATAAGAGGCATTGAATGAACTTTGCACTCTTTGAATAGAAGCCATAGAAACCCTTGCATGGAAAATATAGTAAATCGTTTGAAAAAGTGCATTAAGTTGTCCAATAATAGACAAGATGATATCAACTTAGATTCTTTAACGGTGTGGTACAATATAATAGTTGTTATATTTTACATGGTCTATGATACATGTGTTCTTTTTCTATACTGTGTCATGTATCCTTGTGGAGGAATGGTAAAAAATGAAGTGACATACAACTCAAGAATATAGAAACCAATTGTTTTTATCCTACGTATGTATCCTCATGCCACAACAATACCAAATGAAGTCATAGACAGCTCAAGTATTTAGAAGCCAGTGAGAATTCCAACTTTCCTATGGTCACTTATCACTGTTAGTTTACCATAAAAGAACTAATTATATGGCTCCAACTTTATAGGTTTATCCAATTTATTTAAAACCAAATGAGATATGGCACATGATGATCATGTTTATAAAAAATGGCCTCTTTGGCTCAAAACCACCTTTGACTAACTAGAAAATTAAATATGTTGTCCATTGAAAACCGTCCAGTTTTAATACATGACAATGTTTGGAATTATATTTCATAAAAATACCACACAAACGAGATGTTTATTTAGACAACACAATACCATTTACATGATTGCTCCAAAATGTACTTTTAAAATTTAAAGGAAACTGAAAATGAAGTAGGTTAAGAGAAAATACCCTATGGTATATTCTTGGAGATGTTACATCCCCTAGTAGATCCATCCCATTTATGAAATGGTTCAAAAAAAACTTGAACAACTACATGGATTGTTTTTAGTCTGCCACTTACACCAAGTACCCCTACTAATTTCCCTCTCTGCTTGCAAATAATAACGGCCCATTGATTTTATTTGAATAATGTAAAACATCGAGTACTTGTTGAAGTTTCTATGAGAAAGCACTTGTTTACAAACACGTTGCAAATGATTTTTTTACATTTCCAAAAGATGCTCATAACATTTATAGACTTGTTGTATTTTTTAAATAGTATGTTTAGATTCCATTCATTCATTATTTTGACAGGAAAATGTGACCTCGAACAATGGAATTGTGTCTTTAATCACTATACAATTATGCATTTCACCCATATAAGTTGGGTGCATGGAAGGACTATGTGTTGAAGGTAGGATTTTACTTTGACATTGACAAGGTAAGGGTGCCACTTCCTCGCATGAAAGGGGCATGTGATAATGAATGTGTTTATGAATAGATGGTTGCATGGACAAATAGTATTTTTTTATTTGATATATATAATAGAATATTAGATATAATTGTGTTCTAAAAAGTAATAGTATTGATTAGTAAGAAGTAGGACATTAATACTAACTAGGACAACAAGATATTTAAGAAATGTGTTATCATTTGTAGACCTATCAGCATGAATATTGCATAGTGCACAACAAAAAAAATTATTTTCATCATGCAGATATGGAGAGATTGCATTGAAGGAACAGGTAAAAAAATGTTGTTGATTCACTTATTTATATCACATTAGAATCAAGAAAGTTCAAAGAACATGACTAAAAATATATGATAATCCTTAGAACTAAAGGTAAAGAAAATTTGATGACCTAAATACTAGAAATTTGTATACCAACTGTTGGAGCTGCAATACTAGAACTAGTGCCTCTAACACAATTACAAGAAGAATTTATATGGGGAAAAGGACCAAGTGAATGGTATGTCAAAAATGTTGTGTGAAACTACCCCTCTAGCACTCAATATATTAGATACTATGGTGCTGCAAACCTATCAAACACAATGAAAAATAAAAATTCAACAATAACATGATAAAACTAGATATTAAAATAATTCTCAATATTTTAGCTGCAAATTTCATGCAATCCTATAAATTGCTAGTCCGTAGATGGGTTTCAATTCTCAGATATATTGATCTAGATGAGATACAAAATCCTTGAGTCGTTCCTTTCAATAATATATTTTGTCTTACAATGAAGCTGGATGAAGATTTCCTATCTTTAGGAATTTCAAAATGCACAAGTCAACATAATGTTGGGAACTTGAATCTACACCACTCCCGATCAACTCCTTGATCTTGAAGCACATTATGAACAATAATGTAACTAACATAAATGGAGGAGACAAAATACACTTAGAATAAGTACATCTACTTGAAATAAATACTTGTTAGACATCATTTTCTGTTTATGTGGTTGTTCATGCTCAAAATTTAAATAGTAAGTAGATATTTTCTAAGCTTGCATCACAACTACAAACATGTGTTCATAATGTGCACACAAATATGAACTTTATCCCAAATAATCTAGGATAGTTGAATCATTTTCTAATGTAGGCCTTGGAAAAAAAGTTGAAATTATATGAAGGTTTCCATACATAGTATTCCTAAACATTTACGCATTGTTCTGAACATCCATGCAATGTGTGCTGAGGCTCTTAACAAGACAGATAATTCATAAAGAAGGAACATGGTAGGCATGAAACGTATCTCCATTGATTCCCAACCTTGTTGAATGTTGTGGATCTTGGGCCTTTACTTCTAGACCATAGTTACCAGGTTTCTCATACCACTCCCAAATATTTTTCAATCTAATGTATGGAATCTTGAAATTACAAATTAAACTTGTATTTAGTGATATCCTATCATAGTTTCAAGTTTACATGGCATGGACTTGCACAACAACATGAGACATGCCATTTAAACCATTCTCAAACTCATCTATGGGATTTCCAATCACTTGTGCAATATGTTATAACATCATTTGATATTCATATGAAGTATCCACAAACTTTAAAAAATATTGAGCCTTCTTGTTTGATTCACATGCAAGAATGACTCATTCCCAATTCCCATGAAAGAAACATAAAAAACCAATCTATTTTCCAAATCTACATGCCTTATATGGCCATTAATACATTTATCAACTTCCTTTAGTGTCTTAAGTAGATATTCCAATATTTTATATTGCATATGTGATTTACTATCCCTAGTTTCCATTTCAGACACATTTTTCTTGGCACTAGAATGTCTAATTTGAGTGTCATTTCAATAATATTGACTAAACCTAGATGAATCATATTCCTTGTTTTTAACTTCATCGGCCATTCTACTTATTACCATACTCATGGAAGCTAGCTACAATTTTATTTCTTGCAGATACCTTCCATTTTTTTATTCAACTGGAACCCATTTTTATGCAACCTATTGAAAGCTATGATGTCTCTCATTGTTTTTCCTTCGATTGAAGAAACCGTTTTCCTGTGATTGGAGAAACCAATGTTACTTCTTTCACATATTCTGAACCATTCTTAACTTTTTCTTTCTTAAATTATGATGTAGATGAATTCATCTCTAGCTCATATAAATTACTTGTCCATGAATTGTTTAAGAAAAATGAACCAAAAGACTGTTGTGACATAGGAGCATCTTTTCCCAATATAAAAAAACCCCTTGCCTCCTTTTCACCACGGGAAGTAACTTTTCTTAAACCATTGTTGCAACCCAAATAAAAGTTTCACTTTTATAACACTTTGTAAACTTTCTAGGTGTTGTTCCTAAGTTTGAATTTCATCTTTACACCTTACTTGGTTCATAATGGTTGGTGAAGCACAAAGCAGTTTTGAATCCACATTGCATAAATAAGTTTTTGAAGCCAAAATCCTTTTCTAACATTTTCTATCAATTGTTACTTTTTCTAGATCTTATTATCTTAAATAGGATCTTTGTCTAAAAGAATAACAAGTACAACAAGAAACATAAGATATAACATATACACAAGACATAAATATTTTCATCGAGGAAACCATAAAGGAGAAAACACCGCAAAATTCCTCAAAACAGTACAGTCACAAAGACTGTGTCATAAGATGATTAATTGCATTAATAAGAAGTATTGAGTAGCTATCAGTCTCTCCTCCCTTGTCTCTCTCTCTCTCTCATGCAAACTTGAATGAGTGTGAGATGTGTATAAATTAGGGAAATAACCTCCCTATTTATACTAATCAAGTGACTTACCTTTTACATGACTGCACCGATATGTTTCCCTAACAGGGCCGGCTTCTCCTAGAGTGACACCAAATACACATTCCATGATGTCACACTAGGGACTATTTCCCTTACTTACAATCATTAGAGGAATTTTGGGGTCTAAAATGGGCCTCCTAAGGAAAATAATAAAATAATAGTTAAAATAATAAAATAATATTGATTAATTTTGGAGGAAGAAAGAAAAAAACTACTTTTTGTGTTCGTATTTTCGACATATCTCCCTGTGTTTTTACTTAAATTTTGATCAGGAGAGCTCGTTGGATGTGGAATTTGATTCCACATCCAACGAGTACCCACACTACATACTTTTGACAGACCCCGCTACTCAAAAAACAAGAAATACCTAAAAAAAGTGATGATGATGTCATCATCATGTTTTTCAGGTATTTATTGTTTTTGGGGCAGAGTGGTCCATCAAAAGTATGCAGTGTGGGTACTCATTGGATTCGGAATCAAATTCTGCATCCAACGAGCTCTCCCAATCGAAATTTGAGTAAAAATACAATGAGATATGCCGAAAATACGAACAAAAAAAGTAGTTTTTTTTAATGACAAATATGTTAATTCAACCATTATGGTTGACTTATTTTATTGAAATTCTATTGGTTCTTGAATTCCAACTAACAAAAACTTATTTTGGTACGTTTTCTTATAAGGCCCATTTTACACCCCAAATTTCCTCTAATGGAAGTTTGTACCTCAAGATCTAGACACAATAAATACATCCTGCAAGGAGGAAAACACATATCCAATGGGGGTACAACAACATGCAATGATAATATACATCATAACATCTTTGTAATTTACAAGTACTTCAAAACCCTCTTTTAACTAGGAAGGTATTCTCTCTCTTCCACTATCATAAACACATCTGGTCAAGTCTTTATCACAGATTCATCATCATGGAGTGACAGAGTCATCATCATCTTCTTACCGATCATCAAATGGTACTATTTGTCATCGAAAGTTTCTACAAATCCAACCCTTTTTCATGTTAGGTGTAGGTGTTAACAATAAATTAACACCATTGAGAGTGTTGTCCTAAAAACATATTTCTACTTTGCACTCAACATGAATATCATATTTTTTAAACAATTTGATCACTGCTTCCACAAAGGAAGAAATGTTTGAAGACAAGGTGGCTCTAAAGAGGCCAAGTCTGTGACCACTTAAGGGACAAAACCCAGCTCCTATAACTCACACAGAGAAAAATGCCTAACATGGGAATTAATTGTCCTAGAACTATTGAAAGACAAGTTGAAATGCCTAAAAACTAAGGAAAGTGGCTTTTTTGAAGAAAATAATAAAAAATTCAAAAAACCCAATCCCACATTCATTATCAAGGGATGGGATGTGTTTCCGCCTTTTCACACACCTGGATCACGTGGCAGAAATCTTCAAGCCACTCGATGTGTCCTTGGGGGCAAGTCTCGAGTCAAGGCTGTCACCTTGTTCTTGACTCCTCCGTTTAGGCTCAACTCCTCACGGAGCCAAGGGGGGTAGACCCTATTAAGTTACTAATGATGATTTCTTAGTGTGGTGATGTTAAACTGAATCAGTTACTTAGGAGTTCGAATATTTTAACTATAAACAATTCAAGATGACAAGATACGAAAATAACACACGAAAGCACAAAGCTGATAAACAATATATATATGAATCAAAAATGACAAGTGCCTTAATAATGGAGTCAAATCAAAGAGATCAATGTGCTTGCATGTGCTTGGAGTGAATGTTTTGCGATTGCATCTTGGTATGTTTTAAGTTAAAATTGAAGTATGGATTGATTAAATTAGGCTAAAAGGGGGACTCCAGATATACCCGAGAGTACTTGGAGTATGTCCAAAAAAAACCTATACGGCTACCCACAAGGAATATGTGGGCTGAAATGGAGTCTCTGGGGCTATGTTCGTAACGCACCCGTTAGGGTGTGACAGAGATCGGTGCCCCGAGGTCACTTTTCAGTCGGTTCCCGCTTCCTTTGGGTATTTTGCCACCGTAAAGGTTCGATCGAGGTGTTGGATTTTCACCTGATGGTTTGTTAATTGGGGAGGGTGAGTCCTAATTATACTAGTCACCCAAGTGCTTTTGATACATCTTGACTGATCGGATGAACCGCAGCCAAGTGCAGAGCATACACACTAGAGTCTTGAAAATTTTAATAAGTTTTTAAGAGATGTGTTCTTGTTTAAAAGAAAAGCCTCCAAGAAGCTCTTTCGATCCAAGTGGATCTCAATAGGGGAATCTAGGAGGGGTTAATTTTAAAGCTGCTGATAAAACAAATGATAGAAAAAATAAAACAACCATACAAATCTGGTTTTCTGATTAATCCTACCACGAATCTCTTTCCCCTTTCGGGTCACTCGGGAAATTGTGGGGTAAGTATTATGATTACTTTTGAAAGTAAGATATGGAATATGGAATTAACAACAAGATAAAAATATACTACCTTGCAAAAGGAAATAAGCAGAGAACGACGAAAATGGCACCGACGCGAATCCCCCCAGGGGGGATAGGGAATGGGCTCGAAAGAGCCTGTTCAAAGGATGATTTTACTATAGAGGTTACAATATCAAAGCACTGATAAAACAGATCTTTCTTGGTCCTTATATAGGCTGAAATGAAGATATTACAGTTTATACAAAAAATTTACAAATTATGTGACAAAAGAGAGACCCCTGGGGGGATTTGAGCGCTCCAAAAGCCACTTTGGACAGTAGCTTCCTTTCTTCTCTGTCAGACCTGATAAATGAAATTGAGTGAGTTAGAATAAAAAATTCCCAAAATCACTTTAAGAGTACCTTTGGGTCAGCCTACTTTATCTCAAAAAATAATGAAATTAAACTAGCTAAAACGACGAACAGGGAACCAAGGAAAGCAAGCTTTCCTTGGGATCTTGGCTTGCTGTTTGTGAAGCCAATTTAAAGCAATGATATTGCAGAATATTGAAATTATCTAACAGCAAAATAAACTACCTTAACAGCAAGCTATGAATTTTCACTAAATTACTTGCGAAACTAAGGTACTTTTAGCTAGATCTCTTGAATTTGAACTTTATGAGCAAAACAGAACTAAGATCTAGAATAAAGGAAGGATATTACTAATTAGATCTATGTGTTTTTTTCCTGATGAGATAGATCAGATTAATAAGAAGCCTTTAAAGTAACCATTTTGAGGAAAGTTTATTAGTTTTTAAAGGAGGAAGAGAGAGAAAGAGTGTTTGAAGCTTGGGAATGTTGGGCTTTGGATTCTTCTTTGGTGGAACACCGAGGGACTATGTCATTCATAAGATACTAAATATGAGGAATATTTAAACCAGCTCAACCTCTTCTACCAGCGAGATCACCTGCAACTTAAAAATCCTTGCACAAACAGATGGTTAAAACATAGGTGCTGCCGAAAGAGATGATTGGAAAGCATGCAATTAAACTTAAAATACATATAAATCCAATAGATCTGGAACAAGAAGAAGTAAGAGCATAAATCAAACCAGAATAAACGCTTACCCTAATAGGAGGGATCTCTCTCCTTCAAGGCCAACAATTAACCAGCAAAGCAATGATAAACAAAAGCAGATTATACCTCATACGCATTTGAAAATCAACATCCACACATGAAGAGCATTACACCATAGATCTTGCCTTCAAAGCTTCTTTATTCCAGAATGAAAAAACAATACAGTACAAGAGCAACAGCACCTCAATACCAGTTCTAACTAGCTTGGAAGAGGAGGTTGTGCCTAGATATATACAATTTGCAGGCCATCTAGCCCAAGGGGGGTGCAATTACTCATGGAATCAAGTGAAATCAACTGATGGAAAGTCCATCAATGCTTGATCTGTGTCTAGCTGAGCCAGATTTGAGTCTCACTGAGTGCAACTATCAATTGGGGGGCTGATCTGACTGACACCTCAACCTGTTGACTAAAGAATCCACCAAAAATCATCCACTTGAGCCAAAAACGTGTTGAGGAGAGAGGGAGGGCGAAATTCCTCATAAAGTATGCTCAAGATCAACTCTGGATATGATTTGATCACCTCCTTCAGTCAAGGATTTGTCATATCCAGTCAATCTGCTTTAGATCTGACTAATTTCAATCAAATCGGCTGAGAATCCATTGATTTATGATTTTGGATTTGCTCCATTATTCATTAATTAATTAATTAAAATAATCAATAATTGATTTTTGGGGCTTTCTAACCCGAGTGATGGAAAATCACTCAAAACTAGGAAACAGTGGGTCCATGGGTTTACATGG
>LPNX010348553.1:584574-746915 GCA_001517045.1 Pseudotsuga menziesii
TTGCTCCAACTGTGGGACATGTTCTCGATCTGGTCTTTAAGGCAAGGAGAGGATATGAGAACACCAGAATCTCTGGTTTATATACCCTGCAAAAACATCTCAACTTGAAAAGAAAAACCTCAGTAGCACAAGTTTTATGAAAAACCAAATGAACCATTAAGCTGATTTATTTAAATAAAATAGATGTAACTAACTAAAAGAAGCAAATTTTTATTATAGCTAAAAATAGAAATGTAGAAAGTAAATGCTCTCTTTCAAAGAGCTTATTTTCCTACTCTAAGCATGATATAAAAAGGGTTAAGTGTAATCAGAAATCCAATGTAACCACCTAAGCATTTTATTGACATAAAAAAAAAATTCCTTGTCTTTGGTTACCAGCCAAAGTAAGGATACTTTATTCAGAAAATGCAAAACCTGCGTGATGATCCAGAAGGGGCGGGATGGATGGGAAATCATAGGCATGAATAATGTAGTCAAACTTCCTCCCAAACTGGTAAGTGCTTGCACAGGCTGCTTCTATCCAAGACTGGATAGGGTTGATGTACAAATTGGAATGATGAGACAGATTGACTACACCATCATACTGATCATCAAGGCTTACCGGATGATAATTCACTGTATAAGCCCCAAGCAGCTCCAAGTCATGAGAAAACTCTATATGTGAAGATGATAGTTGAGATTGATATTCTAATAACTGCATCACATCCATCTTTTCACAAAACTGCTTCTCCATATCTGCATTATTGATACCCTTGTGCGGCTCTGCATGATATGACTCTGAATGATCATATAAGAGTTTTGAATGTTTCTTTTCCATACTAGGATTTTCCAAGGTCTCCATATTCATGCTTCCCTCTATGGATTTATAGCAGATGGGACTTCCACAAATCTCTAAATAGACACTCCCCTCGCTGGGTATAGCATAGATAGGATTCTTAAAAAGATATCCACAAAAATCCCACTAGTCATCACCATCATCTATGTTAAATGTGATGGATTCCCCATTGCTGATATCAGGTTCCGATATTGAGTACTCTTTGTCTTCATTACTGATATTGATATATGTATCAGACTGATAATGTGCATAAATTGCATGCTCCTTTTTCATATAAAAGTTTCCCAAGGCCACATGGTCCATGCTCTCTTCTTTAGATATGTCATAGACAGAAAAATCAACAAAACCATCAAAAGTTTCTGGTTCATTATTTTCCTCTTTATTCATGTCATAGACTGGATTTTCCATGAATGTCCAGGACTCCTCATCAACATCTTTGTCGGGGATAAGGGAGTCTTCGTCACTTGTATCATGCTCCAAGCTATACTTGTCCTCATTTTCATACTCATCTTCTTCAGAGAAAAGGTCACAAGGTAGTAGACCTTCCAGACTGTCATCATTATAAGGAGAACACATAGGAGTCCCATCATGTATATTATAGTTTTCATCATAAGTTTCACTATAAGATTCTGCAATGGTTTCATCCTCAGGCTTGTACTGTTTGGATGGTGACAAAGGGTAGGCCTGGCCTACCATGTATATATGATAAGGCTCGCTTGAATTTGTTTCTTGATTACTAACCTCAGGAAGTCCATGTTCCATGACATGATTCGCAACATAACAAGTGCTTTCTGGGTGGAATTGATGACAAGTTCTACACCATGGAATTACTTCATCTACCAGGTTAGTTGAGTCTAACTCGTTTGGAATCCTAGGTTCTTGCTGAGGAAACTTATTTTGATACACTTGATTCTGTTTTGGCTGAAAATTCCTAGGTCCATTATTTCTTTCCAGTGTGGTTATTTTGTTCTGGATTTTATTCATTTGCACAGATTGGTTTGTCATGAATTGGTCCTGACTAGTCATCACTTTTTCAAACATGCTAGCTATCTTTTTCGTGGGGTCTTTAGAGGTTCCCTTTTCTTCTAATTCAAAGGCTTTTCCATTTTCTTCGTTGTATGAAGTGTTTCCCCTAGTGTAACCCAGAATGTTGGACTTGCCCGAATATTGCATATTCCTTTCTATTTTCTCGACCAGATCTTGAGCAGTTTTTAGATCGACCGGATCTTTATCCCTTAATTGGTATCTCAAATCACTAGTGAAAGCTTCGATGTAATATATCAATATGGAGACATCGCTTGGCTTGATGTCTCTAGGGAGGTCCGCAACCACACGCCTGAACTTAGTATTAAATTCATCCATGGTTTCACTCTCCATCTTCTTTATATTATGAAGGGAAGCAAGCAAATGTCTTGGTTCTTTCTTTTCCCCCCATCTCTTCTTAAAACCTGCTAGGAATTCATTAAGGGTTTTATATGAATCATCACCAAGGTTTTCATACCATTCCGCAGCATCGTCCTCTAAGGATAAAGCACAGAGCTTCATTTTGATATCTTCATGGTTAGATGCAACATCATCACAATAACTGACTAGGTTCCTTTCAAATTTTCGGAGATGAGTCTTGGCAGTGGTAGCATTATTTCCCTCGAATCAGGGGAGCTTCTTGATAGCATCTTTCGGAATGGCATGGGGAGCACCTGCTATCTGAGAAAAATCAAGGGGTTTGAATAATTCCGTCATTTCTTGAGATTAGTGAACTGACTCTCTACAAATATGTGATGGATATCTGAGATGGATTGGTCTCCTAAATCCTCAAGGTTTCTACGAGAATTCTGCCTATTCAATCTTTCCCTAATAAACCTTTTGGGATCAGGGAGAGGAATGAATAATTGTCGACGGTTTCTTCCGGTAGAAATTCTCGAAGGGATGTTAGACAGTGGAGTCGCCAGATGGATCGAGTTTTAATTTTTATGTTTTTTAAAGACTAGATCAATCAAAAGTTTTTTTTATCTTTTTAGTTGTTTAGAAAAAAGTTAAGCTAAGTCATACTCGGGAATAAAAAAATTTATCCCTGTCAACGATGGAAAAAAGTGTTGCCGCCTTTTCACACACCTGGATCACGTGGCAGAAATATTCAAGCCACTCGGTGTGTCCTTGGGGGCAAGTCTCGAGTCAAGGCTGTCACCTTGTTCTTGACTCCTCTGTTTAGGCTCAACTCCTAACGGAGCCAAGGGGGGTAGACCCTATTAAGTTACTAAGGATGATTTCTTAGTGTGGTGATGTTAAACTGAATCAGTTACTTAGGAGTTCGAATATTTTAACTATAAACAATTGAAGATGACAAGATACAAAAATAACAGATGAAAGCACAAAGCTGATAAACAATATATATATGAAGCAAAAATGACAAGTGCCTTAATAATGGAGTCAAATAAAAGAGATCAATGTGCTTGCATGTGCTTGGAGTGAATGTTTTGCGATTGCATCTTGGTATGTTTTAAGTTAAAATTGAAGTATGGATTGATTAAATTAAGCTAAAAGGGGGACTCCAGATATACCCGAGAGTACTTGGAGTATGTCCAAAAAAAAACCTATACGGCTACCCACAAGGAATATGTGGGATGAAATGGAGTCTCTGGGGCTATGTTCGTAATGCACCCATTAGGGTGTGACAGAGATCGGCGCCCCGAGGTCACTTTTCAGTAGGTTCCCGCTTCCTTTGGGTATTTTTCCACCGTAAAGGTTCGATCGAGGTGTTGGATTTTAACCTAATGGTTTGTTAATTGGGGAGGGTGAGTCCTAATTATGCTAGTCACCCAAGTGCTTTTGATACAGCTTGACTGATCGGATGAACCGTAGACAAGTGCAGAGCATACACACTGGAGTCTTGTAAATTTTAATAAGTTTTTAAGAGATGTGTTCTTGTTTAAAAGAAAAGCCTCCAAGAACCTCTTTCGATCCAAGTGGATCTCAATCGGGGAATAAAGGAGGGGTTAATTTTAAAGCTGCTGATAAACAAATGATAGAAAAAAAAAACAACTATACAAATCTGGTTTTCTGATTAATCCTACCACGAATCTCTTTCCCCTTTCGGGTCACTCGGGAAATCGTGGGGTAAGTATTATGATTACTTTTGAAATAAATATATGGAATATGGATTTAACAACAAGATCAAATATACTACCCTGCAAAAGGAAATAAGCAGAGAACAACAAAAATGGCACCGACGTGAATTCCCCCAAGGGGGATAGGGAATGGGCTCGAAAGAGCCTGTTCAAAGGATGATTTCATTACAGAGGTTACAATATCAAAGCACTGATAAAACACATATTTCTTGGTCTTTATATAGGCTCAAACCAAGATATTACAGTTTATACAAAAAATTTACAAATTATGTGACAAAAGAGAGACCCCTGGGGGGATTTGAGCGCTCCAAAAGCCACTTTGTCAGTAGCTTCCTTTCTTCTCTGTCAGACCTGCTAAATCACAGCAAGTGAGTTATAATAACAAATGCCCAAAATCACTTTAAGAGTACCTTTGGGTCAGCCTACTTTATCTCAAAAAATAATGAAATTAAACTAGCTAAAACAGCGAACAGGGAACCAAGGAAAGCAAGCTTTCCTTGGGATCTTGGATTGTTGTTTGTGCAGCCAATTTAAAGCACTGATATTGCAAAATATTGAAATTATCGAACAGCAAAATAAACTACCTTAACAGCAAGCTATGAATTTTCACTAAATTACTTGCGAAACTAAGGTACTTTTAGCTAGATCTCTTGAATTTGAACTTTATGAGCAAAACAGAACTAAGATATAGAATAAAGGAGGGATCTTACTGATTATATCTATGTGTTTTTTTCCTGATGAGATATATCATATTAATAATAAGCCTTTATAGTAACCAGTTTGAGGAAAGTTTAATAGTTTTTAAAGGAGGAAGAGAGAGAAAGAGTGTTTGAAGCCTGGGAATGTTGGGCTTTGGATTCTGCTTTGGTGGAACACCGAGGGACTATGTCATTCATAAGATAATAAATATGAGGAATATTCAAACCATCTCAACCTCTTCTACCAGCGAGATCACCTGCAACTTAAAAATCCTTGCACAAACAGATGGTTAAAACATAGGTGCTGCCGAAAGAGATGATTGGAAAGCATGCAATTAAACTTAAAATACATATAAATCCAATAGATCTGGAACAAGCAGTAGTAAGAGAATAAATCAAACTAGAATAAAATCTTACCCTAATAGGAGGGAGCTCTCTCCTTCAAGGCCAACAATTAACCAGCAAAGCAATGATAAACAAAAGCAGATTATACCTCATAAGCATTTGACAATCAACATCCACACATGAAGAGCATTACACCATAGATCTTGCCTCCAAAGCTTCTTTATTCCAGAATGAAAAAACAATATAGTACAAGAGCAACAGCACCTCAATCCCAGTTCTAACTATCTTGGAAGAGGAGGCTGTGCCTAGATATATACAATTTGCAGGCCATCTAGCCCAGGGGGGGCGCAATTACTCATGGAATCAAGTGAAATCAACTGATGGAGAGTCCAACAATGCCTGATCTGTGTCTAGGTGAGCCAGATTTGAGTCTCACTGAGTGCAACTGTCAATCGGGGGGCTGATCTGACTAACACCTCAACCTGTTGACTAAAGAATCCACCAAAAATCATCCAGTTGAGCCAAAAACGTGTTGAGGAGAGAGGGAGGGTGAAATTCCTCATAAAGGATGCTCAATATCAACTCTGGATCTGATTTGATCACCTCCTTCAGTCAAGGATTTGTCAGATCCAGTCAATCTGCTTCAGATCTGACTGATTTCAATCAAATCGATTGAGAATCCATTGATTTATGATTTTGTATTTGCTCCATTATTCATCAATTTATTAATTAAAATAATCAATAATTGATTTTTGGGGCTTTCTGACCTGAGTGATGGAAAATCACTCAAAACTAGGAAACAGTGGGTCCATGGGTTTACATGGTGCTCTTAGCTTGAAAATGAGCACCTACATGACTGAAACTGATTATTTGGCCCACTTTTATTTCAAAATCATTTTTTCCAATTAAACTATTAAAAAATAGCCTAAGTTTTGGAAAAATTAAATTTTAATAAAAAACACTGAAAAAACTAAAAAATTGAAAAATTGAAAAACACCTAGGGGGACTGAGACATGTTCATATGACTCAAAAATGATGTCTATCATGTTTATACATTGACACATAGACTCTAATAACCTCAATAGGCCTAAATGCGAAGCTGAACACCCCAACTTTGGAGGTATGGAGTGAAAAACTCAGAAATTATCAGTCGTTTGTTCAACAACCAATAATAACCAAGGGAAAAAACACCCTGGGCTGATCGGATTGACAAATAAAGTCTAAGAGACCGAGTCTTTTACAGACACTATCATTCTAGAACATTTATTACAATTCCCTCATGGGGTGTGAACATGTGATATAGTACAACAAGCACTTCCCAGAAGTACTTCCAAAGGTCTTTTTGAAGTCCGAACAAGTTATCCCTGTCCGGTTCACTTGGCTCACTTGATAAAAACCACTAAGTACAACTTAGGTGGTAACGGGATGCTCAAAGCCCAATCCTATAAATGGAAGGCATGTGAGGTGAATTAGGGAGGACAAGCTAGAAAAGCAAAGGCATGCTATAGGATTTCAAGGATAGAGATTGATTCTTTTTCACATCATAGTTTTTCTGGTGATAATTGGAATTGATGGATAAGGATAGCTTAGAGAAAGGGAGAAATAGATTCACCTATTATTGGGTTGTAATCACTTTCCTCCCATTGTAATATGATGCAATCTGATTTTCTCCCAAATGTTGTGTTTGAATTTATGCATTTTTATGTTTTATTTTTCAATATTTGGTAGATAGATTTCAATATTTTTTATTGCTTTAAAAATCTAGA
Organism: Pseudotsuga menziesii; assembly: GCA_001517045.1. Lineage (NCBI taxonomy): Eukaryota > Viridiplantae > Streptophyta > Pinopsida > Pinales > Pinaceae > Pseudotsuga > Pseudotsuga menziesii. The sequence continues at coordinate 591,344 of LPNX010348553.1, forward strand.
GGTAAGGAACTAGAAATCAGGAAGCTAAAGGAGGCCTAAAGGATAAGGAGGATGGAGAAAAAGGATCTTCCTAAAATGGCACACTTCAAGAGGTAATATCCTTCCTTCTCCCCTTGGTTCTTATTTGAAGAAGTTTATAAATTTAAGGAAGATTTGATTTATTGCATGTATTTCTATCAGTGGGATTCACCCTTCCTATAGTTAAGGATAGATAGGTTGTAGACATGTCCCTGTGGTCAAATCTACCAACATAATGGCGACCATACTGGTGCGCTAAGGGGATATGCTCTTCAAACAAGTTTTCAAATATTATTATGTATGCTTGATCTTGTTCTTAGAAGGCTTTATTTCATCTCCGAAGGTCAAATTTGACCTGATTCAACCCTTGATTGTCCATTTTTCAAGAAATTTGGCCCGGATCTAGTGTATTTTTTCCTCTGAGGCTAGTAACACCCTTTTCTCCTATAGATAGAGAATTACCATCCCTGTAATGCCATTTTTTTCTTACATATGAGTGGTTCCATCGCTCTTTTCTTCAATACAACAAAGTGGTGCCCACAGTGAGGTAAAGTCATGGATCTGGATATTTTTAGGTTTAGATCTGCATTTGTGGGTCATTTTGGTTGATTTTTGATGTTATAGACGTCTTAGGAATCTTCTAAGATAGGTTTTAGATAGTACTTCCATCTCATTCATCAAGGTTTAAGGGATTTATTTGAAGAATTTTGAAGTTTTATGTGCATAAAGGTGAAATTTGGAAAAGCCATGATTCTTGAATTTTTATGGTCAAATCCACAATTTTTGGTCATTTTGATTGACTTTTGTTGTTGTAGATATCTTAGGAAACTTCTAACATATCTTTTTGAAAGAATTTGCTTCCCTTTTATTAGGATTTAGAGGTTTTTTGGAAGGATTGTAAGTTTGGTGTGCACTTTTGGCTTGAGTTTGAAATTTGTTTTTTTATTGAATTCTTTTGAAACTTTGCATAACCTTGATTGAGAAATCCTAAAACACTTTTTACATCCTAATATGACCTTTTAGGATCATTTTTGAAGCATTTGGGGACATTTTCCCTCAATTTTGGAAGGCTTGGAATGTAACATCCCCGACCCTCTGATCGATGAAGAGGACGCTACTATAAACCAAACATCTAGGCACTAGCCCCATGAACATGTAAATACACATAAACTAAAATAAAATGCTTGAAACATAAAACATGCATACATGATTATCATTCAACGGAAGCAAAACATACAATTCAACATTCAACATGTCCATCATAATTTATTGACAATATATATGATTGCAGAAATAGATTAGTCAAGAATACTTATCTTATGAGAACTATCCTACAACTAGCTATGTTGCTGCAACATTCCACCCAACCATAGGCTAGTGTGCTCCTTAATCTCTCAGCAACGCTTCCATGCTCGAGTCGAGCATGATTCCCCAAGGAATAAGGAACAAGCAGGCTTACACGTAGCCAAGGATAAACAAAACATTCAAGGATACACAATTCAACCAAGCCAACACAGTTGGGTTTATCAGGAAAACAAAAGATCATCCAAGCCAACATAGTTGGGTTTATCAGGCCATCCAGGAGCTAGGAAAGACTAAATGCCAATCTGGTGAGCTCATGGAAGAGATAAGGACACCTACACTAGAACTATCCTAACTTCTAGGACACCCACACATACCCAACACAAGTAAATCAGTCCCTTCTCTACTACACAGTCCCTCAGGCCCCGAGTTCCCTTCCAGTGTTATTCAGGGGTTGTGGAGAAGAAATCCAGCCCTCTAGCTCTGCTTGTGTGGTTCCCAAACACACTAGGTTTGTCAAGCAATCCAAGCCCTCATTCGCACTCCAACACAATCTGAAGACCAACCACTGCATGCACGTAGCTAGCCAAGCAATTCACAGTTTGGACAAGGAAAACAAATCTTGATTCATTCTTGGCCCTATCATGGCCAAAATGACTCCATAACAGCCTATAGTAGCCCAAAAATGTAAAGGCAGACATATCCAACAAACATGGGGAAACAATAGCCTATTTTTAACATTGAAGCCATGGCACACTTACACAGTTGGCAATGCAAGAAGTAAACAGACCCTCAACCTATGCCTAAGAAAGAACATATACACCAGCCACAAACTGTAGGGAAATTACATGCCCCCATCCCAAACTCTAATGTCCAAAATCGGCACACCTTTGCTCTCTATGTGAGGAATAAGCAGAACCATGTGCGTGAGAAGGGGAACCCGTCGTATGCATGAGAGTGAACAAAACTCCCCCCGAGGGCATGGCGTAGTGTTGTTTCTCTTACCCACGTGAAGGTGGAGAGACGGCTGATGGAGTGGGAGTGTGGCAAATACTGACTGTCCTGCCACCCACCAATTCCCAGCAATAACTACCTCCAACTAACAAAAGGAGTTTTAAATGGTGGCTGACGCATGGATTTTCCCTCATGGCTCATGGTTTAACAATCCCCCTCTTATCCTTAGGAAAATCATGCCCTTTTCAATATAGTTACATTGACATAGCTGGTTTAGGTTCTTTTAATTAAAATGCATAGTTACATGATTCCACAACATAATATCTATCGTATATCCCAATATAGCATCGGTGACAATTCCAATCACCGAAACATAACATAACCAAATCGATGGTGGGCCTTTTTCCTTTAGCTCCACACCATGATTATTTACAATATATATATATATATATATATATATATATATATATCATCTATATTTAATGCATTGGGGTCAAATCCAGGGTATTACATTCCCCTCCCCATTCAATGGCACTGTCTTCAGTGATTTACAAAATTTGAACAAAATTCTACACTGCTACCGCCTCAGTGTTCCGTAGAATTGAAAAAAAATGGATGTGCTAATCGCATGGCACCCTATAGCTCCCACGTAGGGATCTATAGTTCTCCCATTGCACCTTTACCTACCTTATGGCTCAGTTCTGGAGCATTGTGACCTTCCTGTCGAGGATGCACATTGGCTCAGTTTGGAAATCTCCTTTGAGTTCCACCTAAATCACATCCCAATTTGCCACATGGTTAGGATCATGCACATATCTCTTAAGCAAAGAAACATGAAAAAAATTTGAGCTCTAGTACTAGCAGGAAATGCAAGTCTATATGCAACTGGCCCTATTCTTTCAAGCACTTCAAATGGTGCACAATATCTTGGTAACATCTTAGCACAACTTCCAAGCTTCAAGGAACTCTTCCTTTCCCTCACTCTGAGGTAAACATGATCCCCAACATTGAAATTCCTATTCACCTTGTGCTTATCTGCATAGCTTTTCTATCTGTCCTCTGCTACTTTCAGATTTTGCCTGATCTTTAGAACCTCTTGCTTCATTTCCTTGAGCAACTCTTGTCCAAGCACAACCCTGTTCACTAGATTATCCCAAGTCACTGGTATCCTACACCTTCTTCCATACAAAGCTTCATACATACCCATCCCCAAGGATGTCTACTGTCCATTGTTATAAGCAAACTCTACCAAGTGTAAGTAATCTTCCCACTTGGTTGGTTTGTGCATTATGTACATGCCAAGCATGTCTTCAAGAACCTGATTAAATCTCTTTGTCTGCCCATCGGTATGGGAATGGTATTTAGTGCTGAAGTTTATCTTTGTACCCAAATCTACAAACAATCCCTTCCAAAAATTGGAACTAAACTTGACATCTCAGTCAAAGACTATTGCCTTTAGCAATCCATGCAATCTGAAAATCCCCTTCATGAAGATCTTTGCAATGTCATCAGTGTTATGCGTAGACTTTACTGGTATAAAATGTGTTTCCTTAGTCAACTTTTCTACCACAACCATGATGGAATCATGTTGTCTCCAAATCATCGGAAATCCTGTAATAAAATCCATGGAAATAACTTCCCATTTTCATTCTGGAACTGAAAAAGGATGTAACAAGCCTACTGGATGTTGATGCTCAACCTTTACCTATTGACATTTCATGCACCTCGAAATGTATTCAGCTATTTCCTTTTTCATTCCTGGAAAAAAGTACTGCTTCCTGGCTGTAGCAATTGTCTTCTGGTATTCTGGGTGACCAGAATACAGAGCTTGATGGATTTCATCCATAACAAATCACCTCAAATCTGCTACATTTGGAATATAAACTCTTCCTTTATAAGTAATAATTCCATCTTCTTCCCATTTATATCCCTCATACCTCTTCTCAAGACTTTACTGCTGCAATTTGTCTTTTACCAGCTCATACAATTCATCTCCGACAGTACAATTTACAACCTGTTGTCTCAAATCAGCTCGGAAAATACTAAGGGATGCCACATGCATTTCCTACACCTTCCTACTGAGTGCATCAACTACCTTATTCTCTTTTCCCTTTATGTGCTTGATTTCAAAATCAAACTGACATAAAAATTCCAGCCATCCTGCTTTCCTAGCATTCAGAGTAGGCTGATCAAATAGATACTTCAGACCACAATGGTCTGTCTTCAGCTCAAATCTTCTACCCATCAAGTAATTCCTCCACATATTGAGAGCATGTACTATGGATGCAAGCTCTAGATAATGAGTGGCATAGTTCTTCGCATGCTCCTTTAGCTTTCTTGACTCATAACATATCACGTGGTTGTCCTTCATAAGGACTCCTACAATCCCTTGTCCTCATGCATCGGTACATACCACAAAATATTTCTCTAGATCTGCAACCTTCAATACTGGTGCACTGGTGAGAATATTCTTCAACTGCTAGAAGCTTTCTTTACACCTCAAGGTCCATTCAAACTTTATCCCCTTCTTTTGTAAAGAAGTGATGGCATGTGAAACTTTGGAGAATCCTTCAATGAATCTCCTGTAGTATCCGGCAAGTCCCATAAAAGATCTTACATCCGTCACATTTATTGGAGTAGGCCAATTCATAATGGCTTCAATATTTTCAGGGTCCATAGATATACCCTCCTCTGAGATAATGTGACCCAAATACTGAATTCTATCTCTATAGAAGTCACACTTGCTCAGTCTTGCATACAGCTGGTGCTTCTTGAGCAATTGCAATGTAATAAGAATGTTGTCAAGGAAAACAAGAACAAACTTGTCAAAATACCTGCTGAAGACACTATTCATAAGGCACATAAATGTAGCTGGCACATTTGTGAGACCAAATGGTACCACTACAAACTCATAATGTCCATACCTTGTCCTGAAGGTTGTCTTGTGAATGTCTTCATCCTTGATTCTCACCTGATGGTAACCAGACGTCAAGTCAATCTTGGAAAATACATTTTCCCCTCTCATTTGATCAAAGAGGTCATCAATCCTAGGCAAAGGATATTTATTCTTCATAGTAACCTTGTTCAACCCTCTGTAATCAATACACAACCTGAGTGTACCATCTTTCTTTTTTACAAATAGAACTAGTGTTCCCCAAGGGGAAACACTCAGCCTGATATACTTCTTTTCCAATAACTCTTGCAGTTGCATTTTCAAATCTATCATCTCTAGTGTACTCATACTGTAGGGTGTCTTGGACACTGGCGCTGCTCCTGGCACAAGTTCAATGCTGAAATCGATGTCCCTCTTTGGAGGAATCCCTAGAATCTCATCAGGAAACACATCCTTGAATTCCTGTAACACCTGATAGTCCTCCAAACTAGGAGTTCCATCTCCTGTTGCCTCAAAAATATGAGCTGCATACAACTGGAAACCTTTCCTACAGAACTTCTTTAACTGCATTGCTGAAACCTGCCTTACTGAAATTACCTTTGGAATACCTTTCACAACTACTGGGTTTCCTTCTTCATCCATGCATTTCAAAGTCTTGTTGTAATAGTCGAGCTTTACCTTGTGAGCTTCTAACCAATCCATTCCAATGAGAACATGTTAGGAACCAAGTGGTAGAACATTAATATCTACACGAGTGATCAATCAATTCATGACCAATGGACAATTCTCTACCACTTCACTGACCTTTCTCTCAGTCCTAGTGGCTAGCTGAACTAACCAACATTTTCTATGCTTTAAATTCTTAAAATCACAAATATCCACTACTCTAGGAGTGATGTAACTATGAGTAGAACCAGGGTCAATCAAAATAGAAACAAATTGTTCAAAAATCTTAATTGCAACTTCAACCACAGTTGACTGGTGATCTGCGTGGTGTTCCTCCAGTGCTGCATAAATTCTAGGGACTGCCCTTGGTACTTGACCCATCGTTTTTGCTTCTTGAATGTTGTAACCTGGTCTTTCACTTTCATTCTCAAGTGGACAATATCTATGCAAGTGTGGTCCTTCACATTTCCAACATTTGAGTGGACCTTTATTCTGTTGTGGATCCTTACACTTTTCATCTATCACTCCAACTGGATTACTCGTAACTTGGGATGGCTACTTCTGTTGATTCCTGAATCTAGAAGGTTTGAAACCTTTCTTCCTTTGGTCAAACTTCTCATTCTTCTTGTCCTTCCAGGACTTATGGTAATCATGTTTACCTTTACTTTCCTCATAGAAATAATTACCCTTCCTTATTGCTTCTTCAAGAGTTCTTGGTTCATAAAACTCAATTCTATCTTTGTAAGACTGAGGAAATCCACTCAGAAACCACTGGACCTTCACTTTTTCATCTCTGATGTATCAGACATAGTTCAACAATTCCAAGAGTTTATTTGCATATTCATCCATGGTCTACTGTCCCAATCTCAGCTCATGGAACTCCCTAATCTTGTCATCATAATACCTATGAAAGAGGTATTTCTGCTTGAAATACTTCTTGAACTAGTTCCACTTTAGTATCCTTTCATTGATCCTCTTTACTTGCTTCAACTGTTCCCACCAAATGGATGTTCTTCCATTCAGATTGAATATGGCAACTCTTGCCTTCATGTTTTCCAAATAATCCTGCACTTGAAAGTACTTCTTTATTCCAAGAAGCCAAGCTTCAGCCTCTTGTCTAGTCTTTACCTCACCATGAAATGTAGGAGGTTTATCCTTCTTAAATTCATCCCGAGAGCGATCCCTATGGTGTCTCCTTATTTTCCTTTCATGAGAAGAGCAGCTTATATCCCCACTGTATTCTTCAAAGTCAGATGATCCACTAGAAGTCCTTCTCCTTCTCCTAGTACTTCTCTTGCTGCCTTCTAGTCTTGCTGTACCTCATCCAGAGTCTACTTTTCTTTGCAAGTCTGTCAAACTCTGCAACATGGAAGCATTCAACTGATGCTTCTCTTCTTGGGCTTTAATCAAGCTTCTCATGGTGGCTGCAACATCTGATGGTGTCTCTTGGAATCTCCTTCCATTAGACTCTATTTCGTCATTTCCATTACAGAAATTTTCTCCCATGGAATCTCGTGCACGCTCATAAGAATCCCGAGCATCATATCCATCATGGGTTCTCATAACTAAATCACTATTTACTTACCAGTTGCAATTTCTGAAATACTTCCCTTGAAGGTGACTATGATTCTGCAAACGTGTTAGATAGAAAACTGTTAGATACATACCTTGATAAAAAAAACAGAACCACTTACCTTCTCTTGGAAAAATCATGAAATAACCATTTTGATTAAACACAAAATCTTTCACCTTTTCAGTCTTGAATTCCACTGACAATCTGCAGAAAAATCCACTGAGCAACAGATGAAATTTTCCAAGAAATCCACTTTGAAAAACCTAAATTTCCCTTGGCCCAATCCGGCCTCTTTCCAACTAAATTTCTATCACTTCAGCGGTCACAACAACTATTTTTCTCTGGTGTATCGAGTCCATAATTGTCTAGGCTTCCGAACTATATTGGTGATGCCAAGGACTGTTCATTGGGTCTTCAGTATATCGATGATTGGAGTAATTAACCACTATGTGTCAGAGATTCAAGACAGGATGTGCCCGCTGTGTCGATAATTCCATCGACTAAAGTTTTCCTATGTAATCCTTCCAATCTGCTATCAGCGATGCCAAGGTCTATTTCATGTCGGCAATCGGAAACACTGATCACTACAGCATCAGGGAAATAACTCCTTAGGCATCCACAATGGTGGCAATCAACTCACTGTGGTTTCTGTGAACCGTAACTCTGTCGGCTGTCGAAAGCTCTATCCGCTCTGTGTCGGCAATTTAGAAATGAACGTGCCCACTGTGTCGGTGACTCAAACCACTAAAACTTTCTGACCCTTCAGTGATCTAGCAAAAAATTTCCTTCGCTGTGTCGGTGATTGAAGCATCGACTGTCTAACTTTTAAATGTTGGAGTACTAGTCCACATGGAAGCCACAACGGTGGGTATCAATCCCATTATGGGTTCTGTGGACTATAAACGCATCTTCTATCGGAAAAAATATCCACTATTGCATTAGCGGTCAATGCCTCTATCCATCAGAAGGATAGTCCACTAGCCAGTCGCAACGGCGGATGCACGAATAACTAACTTCTTCCAATGTTCATCAGCGACCAAAACAATAATTTCCACCGATCGGCGCTCTAATATTCTAAATTTCGTCGATCCGTTTAACTGACATTGCCAAACTTCTCTTTCCTCCATTGATGTGTCATCTGCAACTTCATCCTCTATTTGTTGGTGATCCCATCAACTAACTTCCGCCGATCGCTGATGGTTTCAACACTTAGACAAAATTCTTCAAAATAATTTTCTTCTTCTTGAAACTGGATCGACGGCTTCATCGTCTAACTTTCTCTGATAGTGGTGACGTTTCAGCAAACATATCGACTAAATTTCATAGACCCGTTCACTAAATTTTGTCGATGTTTCAGCGATCCTTATCCATACGGAGTCGTCGTTTCAGCGCTCCAATCTTCTAATCATCAGCGATCTCGTCAGCTAATCTCTGTTGATCGCCAATGGTCTCAACCTTTGAGCGAGATTTTGGGAAAATTGCCTCCTTTTTCTCCACGTCGATGATCCCATCCAGTATTCCTCACTGACATTTCGGTGGCCTTCAGGGGATCCCCATCGACATTTTGATTGGTCAAACAACTAAATTACGCCGATCTGTTTGGTTAATTTTCACCAACTTCTCTTATCTTCCACCACTGCTGGGGCCTGCATCGAAGGTCTATCCATCTAAGTTTCCTGATGGGCCGATGGCCTAAAACTTAGAAAAATTTTCAAAATCCTTTCTACCTGTCCCTCGTCGGGTGGCCTTCCGTCTACGCTTTCTACTATATCAGAGGATTTTCTCACTTAGTCCTCCGATTATCCAACGAGTTCGACACTTAGGAAATTTTCAGCAAAATGTTTTAAGAAAATATTTTCTATCATTCATTTTCTTTTGGGCAGAAGGAAACTTGCCTCTGCTAGCTGGTTCTTTATGGCCCCTAGAGGCCCATGCTACAACCTGTAGTCTCTGTCACTACATCTTCATGGCCCATTCAGGCCCATGCTGCAACATAAGCTCTGATATGACACTGTAACATCTCTGACCCTCTGACCGACGAAGAGGATGCTACTATACACTAAACATCTGGGCACTAGCGTCCTGAACATGTACATACACATAAACCGAAAGAAAATGATTGAAACATAAAACATGCATACATGATTATCATTCAGCGAAAGTGAAACATACAATTCAACATTCAACATGTCCCTCATAATTTATTGACATTAAATATGATTACAGAAATAGATTAGTCAAGAATACTTATCTTATGAGAACTGTCCCGCAACCAGCTATGTCACTCCAACGTTCCAATCAACCATAGGCCAGCATGCTCCTTAATATCTCAAGAACACTTCCACCCCCCGAGATGGGAATGATTCCCCAAGGAATAAGGAACAAGCAAGCTTACACATAGCCAAGGATAAACAAAACATTCAAGGACACACAATTCATCCAAGCCAACACAGTTGGGTTTATTTGCCAAACAACATATCAGCCAAGCCAACACAGTTGGGTTTATAAGGACATCCAGGAGTTGGGAAAGGCTAAATGCTAAGCTGGTGAGCTCATTGAAGAGCTAAGGACACCTACACTAGAACAACCCTGACTTCTCAGACACCCACTGTAATGTCCCCGACCCTCCGGCTGGCAAAGAGGATGCTACCATACATCGATCATCCAGCCATCTAACCCCATGAACATTGAAATACATACATATAATGCTGAAACATGATACTTAAAAACATAAAACATATTACAAAGAATTTAATCATCCATATACATAGCGGAAGAAAAACAACATGCATTCATATATGGTTCAGCATTCAACATGTGAATTATCATTCGTCAATGGTAAATATAATTGCAGATGTTGGGGCGCGCACCTTAACAGTCACTAATTTTGGTAACTCCGCGGTTTTTATGGAATCTTGTAAGTGGAGTTGCGGCTCAAAATAGTCTTAGGGGTGTCGGGGTTGAGTCAAAAGCCCTATTTTTGTAATTGTCCATAATTTTTGGGTGTAAGCCCATGATTTTGTAATAGTGCACTTGTATAAATAGGCACTCATGTAAAGATGTCAAGATCATCTAATGAAATAAGGATTGTATGATGTGAAGAATTTAGATCTATTTTTGGGTTTTAAGGTCAAGTCCCAGCTGTGTGCATGGATGACCTCTGCAGCTGTGTGCGCAGACGGTTTTTGTAAGAAAGGAACTACAGCTGAGTGCGCAGTTAGAGATTGTAAGAAAGGAACTGTAGCTGAGTGCACAATTAGACTTGAAGGATGGATCTACTGCTGAGTGCGCAGATCAGAACTGTTGTTTTGTAAGAAGTGGAATAAAAGTGCAGTTTTGTGGACGTAGCCCCTACACTGGGGGTGAACCACATTATATCTTGTGTTGTGGATCTTTTCTGTTGTTTCTGTTATGGTTTTATTTTATGCATTGATAAGTAGATAATTGATAAAGAAAGATAACTGTTAAATATTAACTTCGCTGTGAATTCCTAGTTAAGGGTTAAGCAAGAAACATGTTTTATCTAACTACGAAGCTAATTAAGTGAATATCGAAGCTCTATTTGGTATAAATATTTGTTGTTAAGGATAAAGGTACAGTAATATCCCTCTTCTTCTTGCACAAACCTGATTCTGTGGCACCCCATAGCTGTTTTGGGTGAGACCGAAACCTGTTCGCAGGTTGTTGCTGAAAGAGCCAACACTGTGGGTCTTTTTGTTGGTGCGAAGTTAAAGTATAAACCCCGGGTCTACCCTATAGCCCAACAAATTGGTTTCGTTTCCGGTTGAACATTATCTTCTTAAGAGGGATTTACGTTGTACCTAGAGGGTTATGTTTTGGAGGCCCTCAGTGAAATAAATCGGCGACTGGATCGAAGAGACCTATCTGAAATTTGTGGAACAAGAAAATAAGGATCCACGTCATAGCTCAGACAAAATCTTGCAAAGGTACATTTTTGCTGATATTTACAAAATTTTCTTTGGTAGTATCCACATAGAATTGCACCAGTGGTTATCCAGGTTGACAGAGAGAAGGACGAACTTCCAAGAAGATCAGTTTCCTGACTAGACCCCCGCAAGAATTAACATATTGAAAAGAGTGAATAACACAATATCATGAGTTGTTGATTTCTAGACAATGCGAACCCTTGAAGCATTTGTGACAGAATTTTCCATCGACACAAGTACCTCTTTTAGCAAAGCTGAAAGGTAGTTCTTCAAAGGACCATGGGGTAAGTACCTAAATTGATTTAGTTTGCAAATTAAAATGTTCTTGGCTGAGAAGGGCATATTTCTTATAGAATCAGATTGCTAGATTTATTTTTACTAACCTATGTTTGGAAGTGAAAGTAACTTCGACGAGCAAAGGGGTTTGCTGTGAAGCGATAAAAGATACAAGAGAAACCTAGAATCTTATACCCTAGGTCAGAATACCAAGTATACGCCAGAAGACCTTGAATCTGAAGAAACCACTTTTGTTAGAAACCCTCCTATAACTCTGCAGTGAAGATCTGTTACCCCTGAGAACCCGTCGTAGTCTGGAAGTAACCCTAGCCCAAGTATTCCTATCGCAGGTCAGTCTACTCCAGTAAGTTCTGCCCCCCCTTATTCCACTATGGCCCATATGACAGATGATATCAAGCTCCCAATCTTCAAAGGAGCTGGATCAGAGGATCGAGAACAGTTTTGGTTTTTATGCGAAGCTGTGTGGACTGCTAAGAACATTTTGGATCAAGATGTAAGAAGAGCACAGTTGGTCACTTCTTTTAGAGATCGAGCTCTGACCTGGTTTATGAAATTTTCCAGTGCTCAGAACCATGTCTTGGCTGACATTAAAACAGTGATGATCAAAGAGTTCAAGAAGCCTAAATCGGATTCACAGTGTATAACTGAATTGAAAGAGATTCACTAAAGGCAAGGTGAATCAGTTTGGGATTTTGATCAGAGGTTCAAAGTTCTGCTAGATCAAGTTAGTTTCACTATTGGACCAGTGCAGCACACAGAATGGTTCATTGTAGCCTTATTACCTCATATCAAAATGCCACTCATGCAACAGAATGTTAATGATCAGCAAGAGGCTTTGGAGATTGCCATGAAACTGGAGATAGCTCCTGTCAAAGATAATTCTGGCATAGCCCAAATACAAGCGCAGTTAGTAGAAATGGCTTTGGAGCTGCGCGACATGAAAAAAGGGAAATCTATTCATGAAGAGGTGTGGTGTACATGATGTAGGACAGAAGGTCATGACAAGGAACAATGTTCTACGCTAAGAAATTACCTGAATACTGGTGCGCCAAACCCATTTAACCCTAATGTTTTATATTGTGAGATTTGTAGAACAACTGGCCAGCACCAGCTTGAAGACTGCTATCTGCTACAAAGATATGTGCAAGTACCTAAGAATCCATATGGCAGGTTCTGTAAGTCAGTTGGACACAATGAAGAGGAATGTCACAGCTTTGACATTATGAGAGAGCGAACATATGATGCTTATAGGGTACAAAACGATGCACAAGGCAATGATGGATATGGTTACCGTGGTAGCACATCAGGTCGAGGTACTTTTGGAGGTCGTGTTCATGGTGGTATGCCTAGAAGAGGTCAAGGTCAGGTTGTGTGCTATAACTATAATCAGGCAGGACATCTAGCTAAAGACTGCTGGAACCCAACTATGACATGTCGATATTGCAGAGCAATAAATCATATCATTGAGCAATGCCAACAGCTAATAGCCAAGATATAATAAATAAATAGTGCTCCTCAGAATATTCAGATGATTACTGTAGAGAAAAGACCTATCCCATCCATTAACGTTGTTACAAGGAGTGGAGCTATGACGCAAGTGCAGAATAAGGAGAAACAGCCTGATGAGGCTTGGGTTCGTAAGACCCCAGAGAAAGCTCCAAACTTCGATGTGGGAAGAGAAAAAGAAACATTTATGGAAGCCAAAAAAGTCTTTGTTGATCCAAGCACAGTAGTAGCACCTGTGCAGCAGCATCAACAGCAATCATAGTCTCAAGAAGATTCGATAGATAAAGTAAGTACACTGTCGACATTTTTACAAAGTTGTATGAAGCTCTTATGAAACCAGAATGCTTTAAATGAGTTACGAAAAGTCATTGCTTCTTGCGAACCTCAGCAAAGCTCTGGTAAAGAAAAAACTATCAATAGAGTTAGAAGAACTGGAAGAGAAATGAGATTGCATGCTCAGATAGGAGAGTATGACATGACTGATATCATTTTAGACCTGCAATCAGAAGTAAATGTATTAACTAAGCAGACACTGGAACAAATGAGAAATCCTACCCTTGAATGGTCCCCTATACAGTTGAGACTAGCCAATTAGTAGAAGATTGTGCCCCTAGGAAGATTCTCTAGTGTCCCAGTAGACATTCATGGAGTCAGTACCTTAGCAGATTTTGAAGTCATTGAGATAATTGATGATAGCAACCCCTATCCATCTTTGCTATGAATTGAATGGGAAATAGAGAATTCTGCAGTAATCAACCTTAAAAACAGGCAGATGACTTTTGAAGGAAAAGGCTTGAGAGTCATGGTACCCTTGGACCCTTCTCAAGGAGAAAGGTACACAGAGCTAGTTAGAGATGAATATCAAGATATTCTTGATCATATCCACAATATCACAGCTAAGGAAGAAGACTATGTTAATGCTACTCCTGAAGGTATAATGGATTGGAAGTGTGATAGTTCTTGCATGACTAATTCAGATGAAGGCTTAGAGAATTGGCAGCATAGACTTTATGAGCTACATGGACATCGGTGTGCAAGAATTACCAAGTCCCTCAGATGTCTTGGCTCACAGACAAGATTCTTACCTATTTTTGATGGCTTGATAGACCCAGCAGATTTTATTGTGCAATTTTCGAAGCATGTACTAGATTCACAGAAAATGTAGACTCTAGATTCAGTATTTAGAGCCACAACTGCTATATGGTGGAATGGTCATAAGCAGTATATTCAAAGTTGGGAAGCTTGTCAAAATCTTCTTTGCCTCAGATTCGTGGATCAACCTCAAGAGGTGCGAAGCAAGTTTAATGGTCAGACTAGACTCAAGAACATTTGGAGCAGTTTTATGAAGCATTCCCCTCATGAAGAATGGGTACATCAGTTTGTGCACACCCTGGAACCTGTCGCGAAGAATTGGTATGCAGAGGTGGAGCTTCGCCATGGTACTGCAAGTTGGGATAGTCTTGTTGACAGTTTTGTGCTGACATTTTCTAGTAATGAGGTTTGTTTTGCTTTGGACGCAGCTATTAGATTGATCCATACTAAGGTGTTTTATGATAAATAAACAGTAGAGCACCAACTTGATTGGAAGGCACAAGAATCCAATGTAGTAGAATGCTATAACCTCGCAATTGACGAGGATGATGCCCCGTGTAGCATAAACATTCCTCAGTCAGAAGGACACTACAAAGTACATGGACCAATAGTCGAAGCACCAGAAGTGACTCATCCTTTGAAGACAAGGCAAGTAAACATTGGGTTAGAAGAAATGCCTAAGTATGCTACTATTGGAGATTATTGGGATGAAGAAACAGTAAGCAAAGTGACCCAACTTCTCCATGAGTATCGGGATCTATTTTTGATGAAGTTCTTAGAAATGAAAGGTATTCTCGGTGATATAGGAGTGATAAAAATCCCTTTGAAACCTTATGCGAAGCCTGTGAAGTAGCGCCCTTATAGGATGAACCCTAAGTATAAATAAAAAGTCATGGTGGAGCTAGATAAGATGCTCGCAGCAGGAATCATTGAGCCTGTCGAAGAGTCAGAATGGGTCAGCCCCATGGTGGTACAAGAAGAGAATACCAAGGGAGGAATCCGAATCTGTGTTGATCTCAGGAAGCTGAATGATGCCTGCTTACATGATCCATTTCCTACTCCCTTTACAGATGAAGTTTTAGACAATGTCAGAGGTCAAGAAGTGTATTCCTTCATTGATGGATTTTCAAGTTACCATCAGATCATAATTGCTCCAGAGGATCGACATAAAACAACCTTCGCTACAGAAATGGGATCTTTCCAGTATACAGTTATGCCCTTTGGATTGAAGAATGCACCTGCTATGTTTTGCAGAGTAGTCATATCTGCATTTAAGGAATTCATTCTTAATTTCTTGGAAGTTTACTTTGATGATTGGAATATCTTTGGCTTATTGAAAGATCATATAGCTAGCTTAAGTCTTATGCTGGATAAGTGTAGACAGCATCAGATTTCATTAAACCTGAAGAAGTGTATCTTTTGTACACCTTTTGGAATTCTGCTAGGTCACATTATGTGAAAACAAGGATTGATGGTGGATCCTGCGAAGATAGCCATTATCATGAACTTGCCACCTCTGAAGTCTGTTAAGCAACTTCGCACTACACTTTGTCATACTGGATATTATAGGAAATTCATCAAAGGATATGCTCAGATTACAGCCCCTATGGAAAAGCAATTGAAGAAAGATATTAAGTTTGAGTGGACACCTGAGTGTCAGGAAAGCTTGGAAATTTTGAAAGAAAATATGGTAACTGCCCCTATCCTAGTATTCCCTGACTGGAATAAGGAGTTTCATGTTCATGTCGATGCATCTTGCATTGCTTTAGGTGTAGTATTGGCTCAGTCAGGTGAAGGTAATATTGATCACCCTATTGCTTTTGAAAGTAGAAAATTGTCCACAGTAGAAAAGAATTATACTACGACAGAACGAGAAGGTCTAGATATGGTTTATGCCTTGCAGAAGTTTCGACACTTTCTGTTGGGATCACATTCTAAGATGTTCACTAACCATTCTGCTTTGAAGTATTTGGTTAACAAGCCTGTGTTAGGTGGAAGGATATGCAGATGGCTAATTCAGTTTCAGGAATACAACTTTGAGATCATAGTTAAGCCTGGAAGACTTAAACTAGGGCCTGACCACTTTCGAGGCTTGAGTCAGGAGAAGAGCCCACTAGTTTGGATGAAGGTCTTCTTGATGCCCAGGTCTTTGCCATTCAGATGGTTGATGACTATTTTTAGGATATTGTTCAGTACTTGTCTACAGGGTTTGCACCTGCTGAGATGAAAACACAGCAGAATAAATAGCTGGTGGTTAGAGCAGCTGACTTTACTTTGATAGCAGGCCAGCTATATAAGATGGGACTAGATGAAATATTGCGCAGATGTGTCCTGGAGCATGAAAATCCATTGATTTTGGCTGAAGCAAATTCTGGAGCAGCAGGAGGTCATTATGCAAGAAAAACTACAGCTCAGAAGATTCTGACAGCAGGATTGTGATGGCCTATAATTCATAACGATGCAAGAGAGTATTGCCACACCTGCGACATCTGTCAAAGGATAGGCAAACCATCCAGGAGGGATGAGATGCCTTTGGTTCCATAGGTAACTTTACAAGCATTTGACAAATGGGCTAGATTTTGTGGGACCAATCAATCCCCCTGCAAAGAAATTTGGAGCAAGATACATTATTACAGTGACTGATTACCTTACTCGTTGGGCTGAAGCTCAACTAGTCAAGAATTGTAGTGCTGCTATAGTTGCAAAGTTCATCTTCGATAATATCTTGTCAAGATTTGGGTGTCCTAGAATTCTTATGAGTGATCAAGGATCCCATTTCCTGAATAACACTATTGAAGCATTGACCAAAGAATTTCAAGTATATCATCAGAAGAGTACTGCCTACCATCCTTAAGCAAATGGAACTGTTGAAGCCTTTAACAAGATCCTTGAGCATGCTCTGACAAAGGTTTGCAATGTTAACAAAAATGATTGGGATCTTAGAATTCCAGCAGTACTATGGGCTTATAGAACCACTTGCAAGAAGTTGACATGCCATACACCTTTTAGGCTGGTCTATGGACAAGAAGCAGTTATGCCCATGGAGTACATTTTTCCTAGCCTCAGAATATCTTCCTTCACAGAGATGGATGACCCAGCTGTGTTGAAAGAAAGGCTGGAAAAGATGCTAGAACTAGAGGAATACAGATTCATTGCAGGTGTCCAGCAGCAAGTACAAAAAGCTAGAAAAAAATCATGGCATGATAGACACATTAAGAAGAATCAATTCCATATTGGTGATCTTGTGCTCTTATATGATAGTAAATTCATGAAGTTCCCAGGCAAATTCAAAACACATTGGAAAGGACCACACATAGTTCAGGAAGTTACCGACGGTGTTGCAGTCCAGTTAGCTAAATTGAATGGAGAAATTTTACCTTCTATGGTGAATGGAAGTAGATTAAAGAAGTACAGGGACAAGCTTGGACCTCCTAATCAGAAGTAATAGGAAGAAGGAGAATCTAAGTACCAAGAACAGTTGAAATTGGGTACTAGACTATAATGAAGTTGTTCCCAAAGCTACGAAGTATTGAAGGATGTCAAAATTCGAAGGTTGAAGTTCGGTTGGCGCTTGGGTCATGTTGATGGGCGTAGATGACTATGCACGCAACGGGGGAGACAACCCAGACCGGGATCCTTAAGGCAGGCTCCAAGCTGTTTGGGATGGTTGTTCCCGACAGGTTTAAAGTCTCTGCTAGCCTGTAGGTTTAACTGGATAAAAATATAATAGATAGATCTAACACTACTGGTTATTTATCAGGTATGTATCTATGTCTGTACAAATTAATAAATATTACTAATTACAGTTTTAATCAACTAAGTTAGATCAGTTTATAAATATAGAAAAATAATAACTGTTAACAAGATTGATTATTAACAAAGATACATTATTTACATCTGTACATAATCAATAATGAAAAGAATAACCAGCATATAACATGAATATAAACATCTATTTCCAACAGATTTTTTAACAAGATAATAAACAGAAAAATAAAAACAAAATATCCTAATCTACGTACTATCCTGATCAGGAGCACAATATGGATACTGACAATCAGATCTGCTAACAGGACTATCAATAATCTCGAAGATGCTCGAAATAAATTTAGAAATCACCAAAGATTAATCAATAGACGGGTAAACCATGTATGACAATGGCGGTCACCAATTTACAACATGGTATTAATTAACAGATCAATATCAGCACAAGTCAATAGCCAAAACAAAATACATTTGCACAATTTCATTAAAAAGATTATGACAAACCAGCATAATATAGAAAAATAGTAACAAGACTAAGGATAGCATACACATGTGTTAAGCATAAAACCGTAAACATATATATAATTTATCACCAGTTTAAGATTGTATCTATTGACAGGAAGCTGTCTCCAGTTACAATAGATCAAACCGCAGTCTTGTTATCTCTGTTCCCCAGACTATCGACCCCCTTTACCCACATGCTATCTCTGCTTAAATACATCTAATATTAAAAAATCAATAGTCCTAAAAGCTAGAGATAGCCAAGATTGAACCATCTAACCAATTTCCCTTAAAAATGACAAGTAAGACATGTCATTTTTCCATATAAGTAAAAACGCCAAGAAATTGTAAAGATTCGATCCATGAAAATCGAAAATCTCAACAACAAAACAACACCTGGAAATTCTGATAGTCGTTTTGTTTTCCGATCATGTGGGAAATCATCCAAAAATAGACAGTCATCGAAATCTGAGCACGAGCAGCAACCAAATCGCCTGCAATAAACCAAATAACAAATAATAATATCAATTACACAAATAAAAATTGAAATGACAAATGCTATATAATAAACAGAAATAAAACAAATCAGTACCTGTACAGAGGTAACCTGATCGTCAATCCATCAAAACTTCAAAATATGAAACTGATAGCAAATACACCCAAAAACATCACAAATTTACAGGCGCATTGAAAACTTGGATATTCACACCACTCAACTGACTCGGCGATTGCCCCCTAAACTGTATGAGTGCGACTTGAGCATTAAGCTCCCAAAGCTTCTCTTCATTCTTATCATTCTCACTCTGTAATTTTAGAACCCTTCGAATCAGTTTGTTCTTATGGTTTTTCAGACGTATGAGATGCTTGTCACTCAAATCCACTTTCTCTTTTAACTTCAGATTATCGGCCTCCATCGAATCACGATTGGCTGGAACTTCATTCATCCTTTCTTCCATCTTACATATTTTGTCTAAAAGACAATTAATGAATAGAGGATGCATTATATCCCTGAATTCACGAAGAACAGGCGAGCTTGTCTCTGCAGACTTCTCTTTAAATGGACGCTCAATAACATGCTCCTCTAGGGCGTCTCTTTCACACACAGGAGTGTCTTTTCCAATCACAGGAGGACTCTCATCAACATGGTTCGAAACGAACCCAGGATGAACAATATTATCATTAACAGATAGACAGATATTCGTCACCTCATCATCTAAGACCACAGTCTCAACCTGAACATTGTCTGTCACTGGGGTTTTAACAGCATTGCCTTTTTCCATGCTCCTGGTGAACCTACCTACCAACTTGGCTTTCATTCCACTTCGTCCACGATTGCAAATTTTATCTGTATTGTTTTGTGGCATAATCGGTGACAGAGATGCAGACCTCCTCACACTCTTAGAAACCAGAGGAGTATCAACTCTTCTCGGTGGGTTAGACACAGGATCTTTGCAAGGTTCAGGACTCATACATCCAGGGTTAGACAGGGGTTTACGTGACGAAGGGAATGACACTGGACTAGGTCCTTTATGCTTGTTGCAATCCTCAGGGTTTCCAAACTGGCAATGGCAGAAAGAGGAAAATCCATTGGCCTCGACAAACTCATCCCAGGACTGATTCAACTTCTGAAGCTCCATATTGATTAACATGTGGACTAAGCCATGGTGAAAGAGACTATGACTAACATTCTTAGGACCCTTTTTAATAGCAGCAGACATATTAAACAGACTTTGCAACAGATAGTAAGGTAAGTTCAAAGGAAAACCTATAAATGCAGACATGAGCCTGAGATGATAGACGTACGCTGAAGACAAGCGGCCTTCACATGTCAGGTATCAGTGGATCAAGTCGAGAATAGGACGCCACTCCTTTTTGAAGTAGTTACGAGCTACTCCACTGCGAAATGATACTTCTTCACCAGGGTTCTTTAGCAACTGGCGCCACTCAATAATGTCCATCTTCTTGTATTTAAACCATCTCTCACTGGTCAGTGACAGACCAGTGGCTACCACCACTGATCGCTCGTCTACCCGAAAACGAAGGTCACCTACTTCAGCCTGAAAATCAACCAAAGAGAGAGCGAAAACCCTTGTGACTTCAAGGTTCGAATCAGAGAATTTACTTATGAACGACATCCACCCAATATCCCGAACCTTTGCCGACAGCTGAGGGTTCGAATCCAGCAATGTCATTTCGCAGGGATCGACCCTTACCACTGGCGCCATTACTAACTGCGTTAAATCACGTAACTGCACACAAAACAAATACCACATCTCGACACCAGACAACAAATTCAAGAACAAGCACTCTGGGTAAATACTGAGCAAGAACAGGTAATGAAATTTCACCTTGTGATAAGCCGAATAAGCCATGCATAAACGCATACTATACCCCTGCAAGTTCAGCATAAATGAAAGCATTATCGCTTAGAGAGGTAATCGATTAATGAGGAATGATGGTTGAAGACTCCATATAACTCATGTTATCATTATTTAACTGGAATTAATGACATGAGGCCCTTCGATGTACACAGAACAAGTGTTCCATTGACAGGCACCCACGATGGAGGGCAAGTACTAATACTTAAACGTGATGGACATGGTTCAATACCAGTTTCATGATAGCATATCGATTTCGCAACAGGTGTATCAGGGTGGAGGCTATGACATAATTTTGATTTGAGGATGAACCATAATACATATCCCCCTACCATAGATTCGACTTACCCTTCAAAGGTGGCGGATAATAGAACATAATTACAAACCATTAAGTCAAAAATCGAATTTGCAATACATACCATATAATAATGATCAGCATAAACATTCATGGTAATATCAACCATGGTTTGTAAACTTAGGATATGGCGGATATGGCACGTAAAACATTTGGCTTTCGTGTTCTAGGTTTTTACCAAAGTCATAACGAATCGACCATTGATAATCATTAATCAGCTCACAAATAAAATTGATAATAATGTGCCAAACCATACCAAGATCAACTATTGCAATATCGTGAGCTTGTAAATAGTTGTAATAATGAAATCAATCAATAAAATAGATTTGTAATGTTTTGGATAAGATGCAAGACTAGGCCGACCAAAACAGATGTAAGAATCATTCATACTCATCCACCCAAAATAATAACTTTATAGTAGTGATTTCGCTAATCTAACATAGTTCACAAAGGTCATTTAAAAATATGGAATTTCACAGAATCAGTAGCTCAAAGAAAACCACTCTTTCAGTAGCTGGTAATTCATTGGATTTGTCCCTTTAAAATTTGAACATTTCATCAAACAAAATAGGATTTTTTTTGATGAAATATGTTTTTTTTTTTTTAAAGGCTGTTGAGCAAAGGCACAACAGGTCAGGATGTGTTGAAGATCCTCATTGTGATGAAGCTGAAGTTAGTAGTTGTGTCGAAGAAGAAAGGTCTATCACAGCCTAAAATGTGACTGATGGGACAAACAAGACTTGGTGGCGCTGGCACGTGAGCTACCTTAACTGCTTGTAATCATGAGATTTTGGGAAAATCTAGCGCTGTGTGAATAGGATTTACTGCCGCTCCATCATATTTGGTGTCCTTAATGCACCATGATGGAATATTTTGTTGTGGGATTCTATAAGAAGCCACACAGGCCTGTGACTCTTGCATTACGCATTTTCTTGAGTTTACAGTTAAGACCATGTCGAATGATCGCGAAGTCCAGGAATTGACACGAGAGTTCATGGAGAGAGGTCTGCAGAACCTTATTAGTAATCCACCTGCATCTAAACTCCCCCAATGCTGCATCCACCTATGCAGACATGTTCAACTAGGAAGAAATTTAAGGCAGAAGTTCGCTCTAAACGGAACGAAGAAAGGAACAAACCCTCAGGAAAGACTCCGGAGGATCCCGAGATGTATCCTCCTGGCTCAGCAGAATGGAGGCATGCTGTTTGTCTTATGCAAAAGTACATTGGCATGAAATCACAGGGGTACCATCTATTAAGGACCCAAAGTTGTGTATGGTCAAATGTTTGATAGGACATGAACGGGAGGCAGTTCGAGGGATGGAGTCGCTGATAGATTTAGAAGGCCCAATGATGCCCATGACCATCATAAATATTGCGACGGAAGACAGTAGCATAAGGAACATAGGTAGTCTGCTAAGGACGAAAGGATGAAGGATCAAGCAAGCTGCGGCCATGGTAGAAGTAGCAGAATGGATGATGATGATGACAGGCATATAAGGGAGCAGGAAGGAAGGAAAATTAAAGATGATGTAGACAGATACAGAACCCGACATAGTGCAAGAGGAGCTAGTAGAGAAGGAGAAAACAGCCGACAGCAGTTTACTATCTTCTCCAACAAGATTCTCCCACCAAGCAAGCAGCATACTGTGTTGGGACGGGACACTGGTGAGTCTTAGGGTCCTATTGGGGCGCGCGCCTTAATGGTCACTAATTTTGGTAACTCCATGGTTTTTATGGAAGCTTGTAAGTGGAGTTGCAGCTCAAAATAATCTTAGGGGTGTCGGGGTTGAGTCAAAAGCCCTATTTTTGTAAGTGTCCATAATTTTCGGGTGTAAGCCCATGATTTTGTAATAGTGCACTTGTATAAATAGGCACTCATGTAAAGATGTCAAGATCATCTAATGAAATGAGGATCGTATGATGTGAAGAAGTTAGATCTATTTTTGGGTTTTAGGATCAAGTCCTAGCTGTGTGCGTGGACAACCTCATCTGTTGTGTACATAGAGGTTTTTTGTAAGAAAGGAACTGTAGCTGAGTGCACAGTTAGAGATTGTAAGAAAGGAACTGCAACTGAGTGCGCATCTAGACTTGAAGGACGGATCTGCTGCTGAGTTCGTAGATCAGAACTGTTGTTTTGTAAGAAGTGGAATAAAAGCGCAGTTTTGTGGATGTAGCCCCTACACTGGGGGTGAACCACGTTATATCTTGTGTTGTGGATCTTTTCTATTGTTTCTGTTATGAATTTATTTTATGCATTGATAAGTAGATAATTGATAAAGTAAGATAACTGTTAAATATTAACTTTGCTATGAATTCCCAGTTAAGGGTTAAGCAATAAACGTCTTTTATCTAACTGTGAAGCTAATTAAGTGAATATCGAAGCTCTATTTGGTATAAATATTTGTTGTTAAGGCTAAAGGTATAGTAATATCCCTCTTCTTCTTGCAGAAACCTGATTCTACGGCACCCCATAGCTGTTTCGGGTGAGACTGCAACCTGTTCGCAGGTTGTTTCCGAAAGGGCCAACACTATGGGTCTTTTTGTTGGTGCGAAGTTAAAGTATAAACCTTGGGTCTGCCCTATATCCCAACAACAGACACAATTCAGGAAAGAATCCTTATCTTATAGAGAACTTATCTCGCAACAAGCTACGTTGCTACAACATTCCACCCAACCATAGGCCCGCATGCTGTTTAATCTCTCAGCAACGCTGCCTCCCCCGAGCCGGGCATGATTCCCCAAAGAATAAGGAACTAGTAGATTGACACATAGCCAAGGATAACAACACCACAAGGGCACACAATTCAGCCAAGCCAACACAGTTGGGTTTATCAGGCGGACAACATATCATCCAAACAAAAAAAGTTGGGTTTATCAAGCCATCCATGAGCTGGGAAAGGATAAATGCTAAGCTAGTGAGCTCATTGAAGAGTTACAGACACCGACACCAGAACCATCTTGGATTCTAGAACACCCACATGCACCCAACATAAATAAATCAATCCTTTCTTTGCAACACAGTCCCTCAGACCCGATCTCCCTTCTAGTGCTATTCAGGGGTTGTGGAGAAGAAAGCCATAACACTAGTTTTGTCTGTGTGGTTCCAAAACCACCAGGTTTATCAAGCACATCAAGCGCTCATTCACCACTCCAATGCATTTCGAGGACAAAACCACTGCATGCATACAAAAAAATAGCTATTAAAGCTTTAACAGGGGGAAAACAACTCCCTGAATCATTCTTGGCCCTATCATGGCCAAAACGATTTCACAGCAACCTGCAGTAGCCAAAACATAAGGGGAAAAAACATAGCCAAGCAAGCGTGGCAACAAAATCCCACAAACAACCATGAACCCACAACACACAATCCCCAATGCAATCGCTGGAGAACCTACTCCGACAGAAATGGAAAGGAACAGACTCCCAATCTGTGCGTGAGGAAAAAAAAAGACACAACCAACAAAACTATGGAAGAAAACACAGCCACGATTCCACGATGGAGTAATAGAATGTTACACAATCTATCAATGGTGTAAAAGACACAAACTCTATGCGTGAACAGGAGGATGAACACCACCACAGACTATAACTTCATGAGAAAAGGAAGAACCAACCCGTAAGCCAACAGTCCATGGGCCAAAGGAGAATGAACCCTAATCAATGAATTGTGGCCCCCTTTTAACTCTACTCAGCATGAGGGAAAATGAATAGACTCATGATCTCGGATAGTGGACAGACCATCTACAACCCAAAAAACACATTATGGAGAGAGTGCAGGCATGAGTGTAGTGGTTTTCCTGCCAGCAATTAGATGCCCCAACTAACAACAGAACAAACAGGGTGTTGACACATGGATTCCCTCCCCCATGGCTCAAGGTTTAACATTCCCCCTCCTTATCCTTATGAATCATGCCCCTTCTCAATTTGGTTGCAGTGAACATAGCTAGTTGGGTTTATTTAATTAAAAATGTACATTTTACATGATGCCACAATTTAATATGTATCCTGCATGCCCTGATATACTATCGGTGACAATTTCAATCCGAAACATAACATAGCGAATCGATGGTGGGGCCTTTGCCTTTAGCTTCGCACCATGATTATTTACAAGATATGTATCATGTATATTTAATGCATTGAGTTCAAAACTGGGGTGTTACATTTCCATCCCCCTTCAATAGTACTGTCCTTAGTGCTTTACAAAATTGAACAAAATGCTACACTAGTACCGCTTCAGTGTTTCGTAGAATTGAACAAAAATGGGTGTGCCAATCGCATCACATCCTCCAGATCCCATGTAGCCTCTTCAGGTCTGTAGTGCTCCCATTGCACCTTTACCTGCCCTATGGCTCGATTGCTGAGCATTGTGACCTTCCTATCGAGGATGCGCATTGGCTTGATTTGGAACTCTCCCTCGGGTTCCAGCTGAATCACATCCCAATTTATCACATGGTTAGGATCATGTACATATTTCATAAGAAAAGAAACATGAAAAACATTATGAGCTCTAGTACTAGCAGGCAATGCAAGTCTATATGCAATAGGCCCTATTCTTTCAAGCACTTCAAACGGCCCACAATATCTAGGTGACAGCTTGGCACAACTTCCAAGCTTCAAGGAACTCTTCTTTTCTTTCACTCCAAGGTAAACATGGTCCCCAACACTAAATTCTCTATTCATCCTATGCTTATCTACATAGATTTTCTGTCTGTCCTGTGTTGCTTTCAGATTATTCCTAATATTTACAACCTCTTACTCCATTTCCTTGAGCAATTCTGGTCCAAGCACAACCCTGTTCACTAGGTTATCCCAAGTCATTGGTGTTCTACACCTTCTTCCATACAAAGCTTCATACGGACTCATCCCCAAGGATTCTTATTGTACATTGTTGTCAGCAAACTCTACCAAGTGTAAGTAGTCTTCCCACTTGGTTGGTTTGTCCATCACATACATGCGAAGCATATCTTTAAGCACCTAATTAACTCTTTCTGTCTACCCATGTGTCTGAGGATGGTATGCCGTGCTGAAGTTTAGCTTTGTAGCCAAATCTGCAAACAACCCCTTCTAGAAATTGGAAGTGAACTTGACATCTCTATCAGAAACTATTGCCTTCGGTAGTCCATGCAATTTGAAAATCTCCTTCATGAAGATCTTTGTAATGTCATCAGTATTATGCATAGACTTTACCGATATAAAATGTGCCACTTTGTTCAACTTGTCTACCACAACCATGATGGAATCATGTTGTCTCCAAGTCATCAACAATCCTGTAATAAAATCCATGGAAATTAATTCCCATTTCCATTCCGAAACTGGCAAAGGATGCAACAAGCATGCTAGATGTTGATGCTCAACCTTTACCTTTTGACATTTCATGCACCTTGAAATATATTCAGTGATGTCCTTTTTCATTCCTGTCCAAAAGTACTACTTTCTAGCTATAGCAATTGTCTTCTGATATCCTGGGTGACAAGAATACGGAGCTTGATGGATTTCATCCATAGCAATCCTCGTCAAATATGCTACATTTGGGATATAAGTCCATCTTATTCCAATTTATATCCTTCATACTTCTTCTCAAGACTTTGTTGTTGCAATTTGTGTTTTACCTGCTCATACAATTCATCCCTAGCAACATGATTAACAATCTGCTGCCTCAAATCTGATTGGAAAATAGTAAGAGATGGCACATGCATTTCCTTTACCTTCCTACTGAGTACATCAACTACCTTATTCTATTTCCCTTTTATGTGCTTGATTTTGAAATCAAAATCACATAAAAATTCCATCCATATCGCTTTCCTAGCATTTAGAGTAGGCTGATCAAACAAATACTTCAAACCATAATGGTCTATTCTGAGTTCAAGTCTTCTACCCATCAAGTAATGTCTCCACATCTTGAGAGCATGTACTATGGCTGCAAGCTCGAGATCATGAGTGGCATAGTTCTTCTCATGCTCCTTTAGTTTTCTTGAATCATAACATATCACGTGTTTGTCCTACATAAGGATGCCTCCAAGCCCTTGTCCGCATGAATCGGTACATACCAAAAAATCTTTCTTTGGATCAGCAACTTTCAATACTAGTGCATTGGTGAGAATATTCTTCAACCGCTGGAAGCTTTGTTCACACTTTGAATTCCATTTGAATTTTATCCCCTTCTTTTGCAAAGAAGTGATGGCATGTGTAACCTTGGAAAATCCCTCAATGAATTTTTTGTAGTATCCTGTAAGTCCCATAAAAGATCTTACATCTGTCGTATTTCTTGGAGTAGGCCAATTCATAATGGCTTCAATCTTCTCAGGGTCTGCTGATATACCCTCTTATGAGATAATGTGACCCAAATGTTGAATTCTATCTCTATAGAAGTCACACTCGCTTAGTTTTGCATACAGTTGATGTTCCCTAAGCAATTGCAATGTCAATCTCAAATGCCCTTCATGTTCTTCCTCATTCTTAGAATAAACAAGAATGTCATCAATGAAAACAAGAACAAACTTGTCTAAATACTTGTTGAAGACGTTGTTCATAAGGCACATAAATGTAGCTGGTGCATTTGTGAGACCAAATGGTACCACTACAAACTCATAATGTCCATACCTCATCCTGAAGGCTGTCTTATGAATGTCTTCATCCTTGATTCTTACTTGATGGTATCCAGACCTCAAGTCAATCTTGGAAAATACCTTTTCTCCCCTCATTTGATCAAAGAGGTCATCAATCCTAGGAAAAGGCTATTTATTCTTCATAGTAACTTTGTTTGACTATCTGTAAGCAATAAATAACTAGAGGGTACCATCTTTCTTCTTCACAAATAGAACTGGTGCTCCCCAATGAGACACACTTGGTTGGATATATACTTCCTTTCCACCAACTCTTGCAGTTGCATCTTCAGCTCTAGCATCTTCGGTGTACTCATCATGTAGGGTGTCTTGGACACTAGTGCTGCTCCTAGCACAAGTTCAATGGTGAAATCACTGTCCCTCTTGAGGGGAAGCCATGGAATCTCATCAAGAAACACATCATTGAATTCCTGTAACACTTGATAGTCCTCCAACCTAGGAGTTTCATCTCCTATTGGTTCCAGAATATGAGTTGGATACAACTGGAAACCTTTCCTATAGAACTTCTTCAACTGCATTGCTGAAATATGTCTTACTGAATATACCTCCAGAATACCTTTCACCACTACTGGGTTTCCTTCCTCATTCATGCATTCAAAAGTCTTGTTATAACAATCAAGCTTTACTTTGTGAGCTTCTAACCAATCCATTCCAATGAGAAAATCATAGGAACCAAGTGGTAGAACATTCAGATCCACATGAGTGGTCATTCCATTCATGATCAATGGACATTTCTCTACTAATTCACTGACCTTTCTCTTAGTCCTAGTGGCTAGCTGAACTAACCAAGATTTCCCATGCTTGACCTTCTTAAAAGCACAAATCTCCACTACCCTAGGATTAATGTAACTGTGAGTAGAACCAGGGTCAATCAAAATATAAATAGATTGTTCAACAATATTACCTGCAACTTCAACCACAGTTGACCGGTGATCTTCCTGGCGGTCCTCCAGTGCTGCATAAATCGTAGGGACTGCCCTTGCTACTTTACCCACTGTTTATGCTTCCTGAATGTTGTAAGCTAGCCTTGCACTTTCATTCTCAAGTGGACAATATCTGTGTAGGTGGGGTCCTTCACATTTCCAACATTTGAGTGGACCTTTATTATGCGGTGGCTCTTTAGGATTTCCACCTATCACTCCAACTGGATTACTCATAGCTTGGGATGGCTGCTTCTGCTGATTCCTAAATCTAGAAGGTTTGAATCCTTTCCTTCTTTGGTCAAACTTCTCATTCTTCTTTTCCTTCCATGCCTTATGGTAATCAGGTTTACCTTTGCTTTGCTCATAGCAATACTTAGCCTTCCTTATGGATTCTTCAAGAGCTCTTGGTTCATAAAACTCAATTCTACCTTTGTAGGCTTGAGGCAATCCACTTAGAAACCGCTGGACCTTCACTTTTTCATCTCTAATTTACTGAACATACCTCAACAATTCCAAGAAGTTATTTTTGTTTTCTCCTTTCACACACCTGGGTCACATGGCAGAAATCTGCAAGCCACTCGGTGTGTCCTTGGGGGAAAGTCTCGAGTCAAGGCTGTCACCTTGTTCTTGACTCCTTTGTTTAGGCTCAACTCCTAATGAAGCCAAGGGAGGTAGCCCCTATTAATTTATTAAGGCTAATTACTTAGTATGGTGATGTTAAACTGAATGAATTACTTAGGAGTTTGAAATTTAACGATAAACAACCATAGATGACAAGATACAAAATGAGCGCACAAAAGAACAATGCTGAGACACAATATATATATATATATATATAGCAAGAAAATAACCAGTGCCTTAAAATGGAGTCAAAATATAATCAATGTACTTGCATGTGCTTGGAGTGAAGTTTTGTGATTGCCTCTTGGTACGTTTTAAGTTAATGTGAAATATGAGTTGATTAAAATTAGGCGAAGGGGGGGGGGGGGACTCCAGATATGCCCAAGAGTACTTGGAGTATGTCCAAGACTAAATCATCATAGATACCTGCAAGGAATATGTGCGTTGAATGGAGTCTCTGAGGGTATTGTTCATAATGCACCCACAGGTGTAACAGAGATCGGTGCCCCGAGGTCACTTTTCAAGAGTTCTCGCTTCCTTTGGGTATTTTTCCACGATAATGGTTTGATCTAGGTGTTGGATTTTCACCTAATGGTTTGTCAATTTAGGAGAGTGAATCCTGATTATTCTAGTCACTCAAATGCTTTTGATACAGCTTGACTGATCAAACGAACTACAGCCAAGTGCAGAGCATACACACCAGAGTCTTGTCAATTTTAGTAAATTTTGAGATGGATGTTCTTGTTAAAAAGAAAACCCTCCAAGAACCTCTTTCAATCCAAATGGATCTCAATTAGGGAATCAAGGAGGGGTTCATTTTATTAAAGCTGAACAAATAGTTGATGAAAATAAAACCAAGATACACAATGTTGGTTCTCTAATTAGTCCTACCACGCATCTCTTTCCCCTTTCGGGTCAATTGAGAAGTCATCGGGTAAGTATTAAATTGATTTAAAACCTTAGATATGGAATATGGAATTGATAATAAATCAAAGTATACTACCTTGCAGATTAGAACTATGCTAGATTGAAAAAAAAGAACGAAAAGAAAAAAAAAGACATGGACGCAAATCCCCCCAGAGGGGATGGGGAATGGGCTCGAAAGAGCCTATTCAGAATAATTTTTATTAAAATCTATTACAATATAAAAAAAATGATATGATTCTTCTTGATTCTTATACATAATGAAACCAAGAGCTTACTAAGTGCAAAAATTAAAGATTTCAGTAAAAAAGGAAGACCCTTGGGGGGATTCAGAAGGCCCAAAAGTCACTTTCAAACAGCAGCTCCTCCTCTTTTCTATTATACCTGATAAAAACCAGCAAGCTTATTAGACTGAAATATGCCCAAAATCACTTTGAAATTACCTGTGGGTCAGCTTACTTTTAACCAAAAAAAGCTAAGTTAAAACTAGGTAAAAAAAGGTAAAAAGGGAACCAAGGAAATCAAGATTTCCTTGGGATCTTGGATTTCCTTTAAGGCAGCCAATATGATGTGCAATGATTTCTAGATTTATCTTTTATAACATAAAACAGAAATCTAATGCATGCAAGCTACAAATTCTCTTTAAAATTCCATGCAAAAAGGACGATTTCCCTAAAGCTAGATCTAGAATGCTTTTGAAACCTTTTAAGAACAAGATCTAGATTATGGGATTTGAGAAGATATATCTATGTTAAATTTACTTTAATATAATAGATCTAAACAATATAAAAGCTATGAACAAAGTATCCACGTAAAAAAATTGATTTTGAAGGAGGAAAAGGAGAAGAGAAGTGCTTGTTGCTGAAGCAGATCTGCAATGGAAACTTGTTAGTGGAATATAGAGGGGCAATGTATTCACAAATATTTTGGATGTACAATGGAGTCAAAGTAGATCCACAGCTCATCCAATCCTTTCCACCTGAAAGCTAAACACACAATCCTGCATGAAACCTCATGAGATCTGGATATATATATGAAAAAGAGACAAGAATTACATGCAAATAAACTTATTAAACATGTATAATCTAGATATTCTAACATATATGCTATGAGATATAAGAAAAACAAGTAACCTTACTTGCCCAACTATACTCCTATTGATTCAGCTGAATCGTTCAAGCCAGACAAGGTTCAGATGCATAATTTGAGAGAAAAGCTGGCAACATCAATAGCCGTAAGACAATGCTTAATCCACACATATGAGAGCATTAGACCATTTGGACTCCAAATCTTCCTTATTTCAACAATCAAAATATTACAACAGTATTACAATAGAAATCCCTTCAATCCAACTCTAACTAGCTCGGAAGAGGAGGCTTATGCTTTGATTTATACAAAAAACAGGAGATCCAGCCCAGGGGGGGTGCAAATACCAAGGAGATAGATCAAATCAGCTGATGGAGAGTCCATCAATGCCTGATATGTGTCTAGCTGATCAATATTTGAGTCTCACTAAGTGCAACTGTCAATCGGAGGGCTGATCTGACTGACACCTCAACCTGTTGATTGAAGCATCCACCAAAAATCATCCAGATGAGCCCAAACATGTGGAGGAGAGAGGGAGGGTGAAATTCCCCATAAAGGATGCTGAAGTTCAACTCTAGATCTTTCCAGATCACCTCCTTCAGTCAAGGATTTGTCAGATCCAGTCAATCTGGTTCAGATCTAACTTATTTCAATCAAATCGGTTAAGAATCTGCTGATCTATGATTTTGGATTTTCTCCATTATTCATCAATTTATTAATTAAAATAATCAATAATTGATTTTTTGGGGCTTTCTGACCCGAGTGATGAAAAATCACTCAAAACTAGATTATAGTGGGCCCATGGGTTTACATGGTGCTCTTAGCTTGAAAATGAGCACCTACATGACTGAAATTAATTATTTGGCCCACTTTTATTATAGAATCAAATTTTCCAATTAAACTATTAAAAATTTGCCTAAGTTTTGGAAAAATTAAATTTTAATAAAAAACACTGAAAAAATTAAAAAATTAAAAAAATGAAAAAAGCTAGGGGGACTTAGACATGTTCATATGACTCGACCATGATGTATAACATGTTTATACATTGACACATAGGCTCTAATAACCTCAATAGGCCTAAATGCCAAGTCAACCACCCCAACTTTGGAGGTATGGAGTGAAAAACTCAGAAATTATCAGTCGTTTATTCAACAACCAATAATAACCAAGGGAAAAAACACTCTGGGCTGATAGGATTGAAAAATAAAGTCTAAGAGACCAAGTCTTTTACAAACACTATCATGCTAGAACATTTATTACAATTCCCCCATGGGGTATGAACATGTGATATAGTACAACAAAGCTTCCTAGAAGTAATACTGAAGGTCTTCTAAAGTCCAAACAAGTTATCCTTGTCCGGTTCACTAGGCTCACTTGATAAAAAACCACTAAGTACAACTTAGGTGGTAACAATTTGCATATTCATCCATGGTCTGCTGTCCCAATCTCAGCTCATGGAAATCCTTAATCTTGTCATCATAATACCCGTCAGAGAGTTATTTCTGCCTTAAATACTTCTCAAACTGTTTCCACTTCAGTTTCCTTTCATTGATCTCCTCTTTACTTGCCTGAAGTGTTGCCACCAAATGGATTCTCTTCCATTTAGATTGATTATGGCAACTCTTTCCTTCATTTTTCCTAAATAATCTTGCACTTGAAAGTACTTCTTTATCCCAATAAGGAAAGCTTCAGCCTCTTGTCTAGTCTTTATCTCACCATCAAATGTAGGAGGTTTAGCTTTCCTAAATTCATCTTGACAGCAATCCCTATGGTGCCTTCTTCTTTTCCTTTTATGAGAAGATGAACTTGTATCTCCACTAGATTCTTCAGAATCAGATGATCCACTAGAAGTCCTTCTCCTTCTCCTAGTGCTGCTCTTACTATCTTCTAGTCTTGATGTACCTCATCCAGAATCTATCTTTCTCTACAAATATGTCAAACTCTGCAACATGGCAGCATTCAACTGATGCTTCTCTTCCTGGGCTTTAATCAAACATCTCATGGTGGCTGCAACCTCGGACGGTGTCTCCTGGAATGTTCTTCCATTAGATTCTATGTCATCATTTCCATTATGAACATTTTCTCCCATGGAAGCCCTTGCATGCTCATAAGAATCCCGAGCATCATACCCGTCATGGGTTCTCATGACTGAACCACCTCTTTCTTTACCACACTATTCTTCTTGGAATACTGCTCTTGGAAGTTGTCTATAATTCTACAAATTTGTTAGTAGAATACTATTAGATGCATATCATTAATATAAATCAAAACTACTCACCTTCCTCTGGAA
Organism: Pseudotsuga menziesii; assembly: GCA_001517045.1. Taxonomy (NCBI): domain Eukaryota; kingdom Viridiplantae; phylum Streptophyta; class Pinopsida; order Pinales; family Pinaceae; genus Pseudotsuga; species Pseudotsuga menziesii. Next base: position 625,060 of record LPNX010348553.1, read on the forward strand.
AAACATAAAACAACAATTTTGCTTAAAACACATTTTTCCCCCCTTCCTTTTTAGCCCTGTGACCACTAATAATCTACTGAAATACAGTTTAAAAGTGCTTGAAAACTCGCTAATAAGTTCCCTGAAAAAACCCAAATCTCCTTTGGCCCAATCGGACCTCCGCCCAAATATCTTTCTGACACTTCGATGGTTAAAACATCTAGCTCATCATCAGTCTGTTTGCTTATTTCTTTCCGGCATGTCAGCCCGTAGTGACCTCCGAAATTGTAACGACGATGCTAAGTTCTATCCATCTGTGGTTTCATCAGCTAAGGTTTTGCATGGTATCAGCAGTCGAACGCATTATTCATCGGGTGCGCAGTCCCTTGGGAAGCTGCAATGACAGATTTACAATCCTTCGATTCTTTTCAATCCACGGCATGATCCTTAACAATTTTCCGATATCCTTATACTCAGCAAAATCTTCAAAATTTTCCATCTAATCAGGTCTCTTCCCTACTAACTCTTCGGTGTTTCGGCAGGAAAATCGACTAAACTTTTGATCTGCATCGGTGATGTCAAAGATAGCTCATCCAGTCTTCTCCTTACTACCCTTATGACATTTCGGCAGTTGAAACGTCTAATTTTATCCTCCGTATTGGGTCCATAACTGTCTAGAAGTCCATACTTTATCGTTAGGGAAACCGACTAATCCGCTGCATCAGCAATTAGATGTATTGGATGTCGAGTGGTTAGTCCTTTTGGCTTCCGCAATGGTGGCCCTTGATCTTTCTATGTCTTCCACGGCCATAGGCCTATTGGCAGTCGAGGCGCTATCCATCAGAGGGATAGTCCTCTAGCCATCCACAACGGCAGATGCCCGATTAACTAATTTTATCCAACATAGCTCATCGGTAACTAAATCATCTAAGCATCGGCGATGTGATCAGCTAATCATCATCGATGGCTGATGATTCTATGACCTAGAAAATTTTTCAAAACTTTCTCTTTAGTCTTCTTTTCCACCGCTTCATCGGATCAACCATCTCTTATTCTTCACTGATTCATTTAACTATCTATCGATGAGAGCTTCCTTTATATTTCGTCGACTCTGTCAGCTCCATATTTCCCTATACGTCACTGATCAACTAACAATTTCTGATTGGTGACTGAAACACAACCATCACGGCATCGGCAAGTGGAATCTGTATCCGTCGAAGGATTAGTGCACTAGGCTTCCACAACGGTGGCGCTTGAACCACTAATTCCTTTCGTGGTTCATCGGTAATGAATACCACTAACATTTTCTGATGGCTGATGATCTCGTTCCTTAGAAAAATTTTTAGAACTTTCCTACTCTGTCTTTCGTCGCATCAGCCGTTGGATCAACTATCCTCTGCGGCATCGGCAATCGGAGGCTCTACCCGTCGGAAGCATAGTTGTCTAGCCATCCACAATGGTGACGCAAGATCATCTAACCTCTTTCTATGTAGTTTCCAAACTTTTGCTGCATCCGCAACATGATCAGCTGAGCATCGACGATGCGATCAACTAATCATCGTCGATCGCTGATGATTCCATTACTTTATAGAATTTTGAAATTCCTCCCCACGGCGGGTGAGCTTTCGACTAACACTTCCATGGTATTGGAAGACCTTCTTCCTTAGTCCTCCAATGGGACAACGCCTGATAAATGCAACCTTTCCTCAATTTCCCTCTGATTACTATCTGTCGGGTGGCCTTCCCATTAAGGGCTCCGCTGCATCGAAAGAACTTGTCACTAAATTTTTCGATGAGCCAACAATTTTGGCACTTGGAAATTTTTTGTGAATTTTCCTATCATCACCCATTTCCTCCTGGTTTCTTTTGGGAAGTAAGCAACCTACCTCTATTAACTATTCTTTCATGGCGCTCTGAGGCCCAAATGCTGCAACATAAGCTCTGTCACTGCATCTTCACAGCCCATTTAGGCCCATGCTGCAACCAGCGCTCTGATACCACACTGTAATGTCCCCAACCGTCCAACCGGCAAAGAGGACGCTACCATACATTGATCATCCAGGCATCTGGCCCCATGAACATTAACATACATACATATAACATTGAAGCATGATACTTAAAAACATAAAACATATTATGAAGCATTTAATCATTCATATACATAGCGGAAGCAAAAAAACATGCATTCATATACAATTCAGCATTCAACATGTGCATTATAATTCATCAATGGTAAATATAATTGTAGACACAAGTCAGGGAAGAATACTTATCTTATAGAGAACTTGTCCAGCAACTAGCTACATCACTGCAAAGTTCCACCCAACTATAGGCTCGTGTGCTCTTTAATCTCTTAGCAACGTTGCCTCCCCCGAGCTAGGCATGATTCCCCAAGGAATAAGGAACTAGCAGACTTACACATAGTAAAGGATAACAACACCACAAGGGTACACAGTTCAGCCAAGTCAACACAGTTGGGTTTATCAAGAAACCAACAGATCATCCAAACCAACAAATTTGGGTTTATTAGGCCATCCAAGAGCTGGGAAAGGATAAATGCTAAGCTGGTGAGCTCATTGAAGAGCTACAAACACCGACACCAGAACTATCTTGGCTTCTAGAACACCCAAATGCACCCAACACAAGGAAATCATTCCTTTCTCTGCACCGCAGTCCATCAGACCCTGATCTCCCTTCCAGTGCCATTCAGGGGTTGTGGAGAAGAATCCCAACCACTAGTTCTATCTATGTGGTTCCCAAACCACCCGGTTTATTAAGCACATGAGGTCCTCATTCACCACTCCAATGTAGTCTGAGGACAAAACCATGACTTGCATGTAGAAAAATAGCTATTAAATCTTTAATAGGGGGAAAACAACTCCCTAAATCATTCTTGGCCCTATCGTGGCCAAAACGATTCCACAACAACCTGTAGCAACCAAAACACAAGGGGAAAAAACGCAGCCAAGCAATCGTGGCAACAATAGCCCACGAACAACCATGAACTGACAACACACAATCCCCAATGCAATCACTGGAGAACCTACTCAGATAGAAATGGAAAGGAACAGACTCCCAATCTATGCATGAGGAAAAAAAAAAGCCGCAACCAACAAAACTATGGAAGAAAAAACAACCACAATTCCATGATGGAGTAACATAATGTTACACAGTCTCCCAATGGTGGAAATGACACAAACTCTATGCGTGAATAGGAGGATGAACACCACCACAGAATACAAGTCCGTGAGCAAAGGAAGAACCAACCCGTAAGCCAGCAGTCCATGGGGCAGAGGAGAACGAACCCCAATCAATGAATTGCAGCCCCCTTTTAACTTCGCTCAATGTGAAGGAAAATGAATAGACTCATGATCCTGAATAGTGGATGGACCATTTGTAACCCAAAAGGAACATCGTGGAGAGAGTGCAGGAATGAGCGTAGCGGTTTTCCTGCCAGCAATTAGATGCCCGAACTAACAATAGAAAAAATAGGATGGTGACACATGGCTTTTCCCCCCCACAGCTCAAGGTTTAACATCCCCCCTCCTTATCCTAAGGAATCATGCCCCTTCTCAATTTGGTTACAGTGAACATAGCTAGTTGGGTTTATTTAATTAAAAATGAACATTTTACATGATGCCACAATTTAATATGTATGTCGCATGCCCTGATATACCATCGGTGACAATTTCAATCCAAAACATAACATAACCAATCGATGGTGGGGCCTTTTCCTTTAGCTCTACACCATGATTATTTACAAGATATGTATCATGTATATTTAATGCATTGGGGTCAAAACTAGGGTGTTACACCCACACACACCCAACATAAGGAAATCAATCCCTTCTCTGCTACATAGTCCCTTAGGCCCTAACCTCCCTTCCAGTGCTATTCAAGGGTTATGGAGAAGAAAGCCAGCCCTCTAGCTCTGCTTGTGTGGTTCCGAAACACAATAGTTTTTCCAACCAAACAAAGCCCTCATCCGCACTCCAACACAGTCCAAAGACCAACCACTGCATGCATGCAGCCGGACAAGAGATTCATAGTTTAGACTGGGAAACAAAATCTTGAGTCGTCCTTGGCCCTACTGTGGCCAAAACAACTCCATAATAGCCTACAGTAGCCCAAAACATAAAGGAAGACATAGCCAACAAATGTGGGGAAAAAATAGCCCCTTTTTAACAATGAAGCCATGACACACTTACACAGTTGGTAATGGAGGAAGTAAACAGACCCTGCCTGAGAAAGAACATACACACCGGCCACAAACCGTAGGGAAATTACACACCCCCAGACCAAACACTAATGTCCAAAATCGGCACACCTTTGCTCTCTATTAGAGGAACAAGCAAAACCCTCTGCGTGAGAAGGTGAACCCACCACATGCGTGAGAGTGAACAAAACCATCTGCGTGAGAAGGTGAACCCACCATCTATGTGAGAGTGAACAGAACCCCCCCTAAGAGCATGGTGTAGTGGTGTTTCTCTTACCCACGTGAAGGTAGAGAGACAACTGGTGGATTGGGAGTGTGGCAAAGACTGATTGTCCAGCCACCCACCACTTCCCAGCAATAACTACCCCTAACTAACAAAAGTAGTTTTAAATGGTGGCTGACACATGGCTTTTCTCTCATGGCTCACAATTTAACAATCCCCCCCTTATCCTTAGGAAAATCATGCCCTTTTCAATATAGTTGCATTGACATAGTTGGTTGGGGTTCTTTTATTTAAAATTCATAATTACATGATGCCACAACTTAATATGTGTCGTATATCCCTATATACCATCGATGACAATTCCAATCACCAAAACATAACATAACCAAATTGATGGTAGGGATTTTTCCTTTAGCTCCTCACCATGATTATTTACAATATATATATATATATATATATCATGTATATTTAATGCATCAGGGTCAAAACTGGGGTGTTACATGGAAAACTCTTTTGAAGAAAAAACTAGGAAAAATCACTTTTAGGAGTAGCTTTTTTTTAGTATTATTCAAAGTTTTCCTTCAAAATGATGTTCATATCTGAAACTTTATGACATGTGTACCATTTAAGTAATTTATTTCAACCTTGAATGTCCAAAAAATTGTCTAAATTGGTCATTTTTATCACATAGTGACATAAGGAAATTGTTGAAAAAACTAAAGAACATGACATTGTTTCAATTTATAAATTTTTGTGACCATGAATTTTGAATCCACAAGGACTTGATGACCTACCACAGAAATTGTAATCACCATTAAGAGACTCTACATACCATCATTTAATATCAAATTCACATAAATTCTCAAAATACGAACCTACCGCTCAAGATTAGTTCAAACACAATGAGAGGATCTTTTACATCATTGTCAAGCTTCTTAAGCTAAGTTTTGTTCGACCCACATGTATCCTCTTCACTTGTGCTTTCGTGCAGTCCTATGAAAGAGAAAGTGGTTCTCAAGTGTAATTGATAGGTTTATTTTTTTATCAAAATTTTGAGCCACAAGTATCCTCTTCACTTGCGCTTTCGGGTGGTCTTGTGAACGAGAAAGCGGATCTCAAGTGTAATAGGAATCCTTTGAAATTTTGAAGCATATTGTCGATCCACGAGTATCCTCTTCACTTGCACTTTCAGGTGGCCCTATGAACGGAAAAAGTGGATCTCAAGTGTAAATGCTGGTCATGGAAAAAAAAAATTGAATCACATTCTTACATGTACACATTAGTTTAAGAAACTTATTGGAAACAAGAAAAAACTTTGAATATTCAAACATTTTTTGTTTCTAATTAGTGATAATTGAATCCAATCTCTTGAACCCTTGCTAAAAAATTGAGAGTGATTTTATTTTGCAATATGCAAATCTAAAGGATTGTAATGAACCTCTTACTCTCCCATAGTATAGAAGTTCATCGAATGAAAAGATAGGTTTAAACGAATGTGTGCTTTGGTTTGGTTCAATAACATAAGTCACAACAAAATTAGTTTCACCACCACTCATTGAAACTATCGAATTACCTTTAAAATCAACACTTAATCTAAAAACAACCAAGGTTTTATCATTTGATATCACCAAGAATATTAGGCTAGGGATTTGGGTTAATATGGTGATTTAACACTCCAAAGCCACATAAAAAATTAAACTAGCATTGATTAACGATAGTTAAATCCATTAGTAGAAAATAGTACTTGCCAAGAAAGCACTTCTAACACAAGTGTTAAGCATGAGGTCAATATGAATTAGTAAGAGTGGTAACCCCCCCCCCCTCCCTCTTGCTTCTTTGGTGTGATATGAGAACATTACAGTGTCTCGGTTAAGTGACAAGTCCTCGAGGTGACATCACATTTCTGAGATAGTTAGTCTATGTGAGTTGTCCTGGACTAACTACTTTCCTACCAGATTTCTGATTTTGAAGTGGTAACCATATTTTTTTTTGTAGGGAATCAAATAGGATTTTGTGAGTCGGGCACACTTGTAATACCTGAGACAGACAAAAGGTTGTTTCAGCTCCTTGGGAGGGTGAATAGCCAAGAGCTAACACTTGTACCCCTAACGATTGAAGAACAATGTAATTGTTTCTTGTACCTTCACCATTTAGTAATTCTTGAGGCTTAATGTCCCTCAAGGGATACTCAGTTTTGAAGGCCCTATAAAAATCCAACTTTCCACTAAACCTCAGTTTTTTGGAAAGAAACTTGCTTATTTCTTCCTTAGGGATAATTTTAGTGGTGTGAACACTTTGATTTTTGTTGAGTCTAGATTCCTTTAGGATTGTTTGACTGTATTTTGAAATAATCTAATAAACAAATCGTTTTATTAAACATCAGAGTGACTAATCTACAAATCCACCCTTCAAGGTGGCAATGAGGAAAGTTACCCAAGTTTGAGGGGTCTGCTACATTCTGGAGGCATATACATGAACCACATCATTGTGTCTTTGAAATTGACCTACTTATAAACCCAATAAAATATTACTAGAGAAGAGAAATGTCAAATCAATTCTAAAAAATTTTCACATCATGGATGAAACATAGATAGAATTGATGGTCTTACATTAGTTGAGATTGAAAAAATAGAATATCACACATTTCCTCACATAAATCCACCCTTAGCACATCCTTTAAACTCAATCATACTTACAGAAAGTGAGTCACTAGTTAGTCTTTTTGAAATTTTGGATAGTATGGAGAGCATTACACTTGACCCTCTGTCTTCGTCAGGAGTTGAAGGAACCATATCAATGCAACCTCGAATGGTTGTGGGGTTTTAACAAAATCCCCTTGGCACACACAACAGTTGTCTAGGTTCTACTTCTGGGGGAAATCCTTTACCATGGAATATTCATATTCATGGCAGAAATAATGCATGCTGGAACACAAATGCCAATTGGAATTATCCTTCACCAATGGGAATAAATTCCCCATAGGGTTATCCTTGGATTTATCCTAGGATTATGCCCATGCAACACTCATTCCCTCCCATGTAACATATCATTCTTTTTTCTATTTTCAATCTAATAAATGACAAAAGTACTAAAAAATCAAAAACACAAAAATAAAAAAAGGGGAAACTTGAATCGTGTCATATTCAATCTTTGAGATAAAGGAAACAATCAGTAATAGTCTCCCTTAAACACGACACATAATTTTGTATCTGTTGTCAATACACTATTTACATTTGGAATAGAAAGTTGTACCAGTAATTTGAATAGATCTCCACCGATAGGTTATCCTTCTTGTTATCTACGGGGATTTCATTAATTCATCTGGAATTGGTGAATTTTACAATGGTTGGTTACTCAAGTCTTATGTTTCCAAGTGTCACTATGCATCGTGTTATGTGTTCAAAGGAATTCAAACCAATGTCTTCCATTCCTCAAATCTCCCTGACCAATCATGTCATCCTTCTTGTGTCAGTATACAGTGTTGGATCTCGCAGCTCTACCAAATTATATCATCCTATTGATCTTATTTTTGTGTCGGTTGATGTGGGATGCATCAATTTCCTACTTCTAACGGATCAGTTCCTATTGATGCCAAATAATCATCTAGGAAATGGATCTAGGAACCACAGTGACTACCTTGGATCTTGTAGTCATTAGTGGCAGGTTTGTTGGCGCAAACCCCACCAACAAAAACTAGTCGACAGGGGTTCCATTCTGTTGATACTCAAATCACTGTAATCTCCCTGATCACCAGCTCAGACAGGTTTTTCCCTTCCCAGGAACACCCGTGAAGAGGATGAATTCTTACCCGAGATGTTCAAGGGAGGGCTATCAGAACCAATTTTCCACATAATAGAAGTCCTCTATGTGCATCAAAAATTCATCCACTTATCTAACATATCTGACTAGTTACTTAATCTCAACAGGGTTATTCATCATTGGTACTAAAATATTGTATCATTCATTCATAACTGAAACACTCATGTTGTTTCACAAATAGATATCGAAAAATAACATCATTTAAAAGATGGAAACATTGCATCATATATCCATGTCACACATTCACTTTGTATTCACCATTACATTGTAGAAACAGTAAGACAAAAATAGATAAAAGAAACAACAATTCAGATCAACTCTCGTCTTATCATATTACTTCTGTGCAATGATTTAGAGATTCACAACAGTTCGCAATTCAAGCTCTTTAACCACCCCTCTAACACTTGCAATTCTACTTCTATATATAGGCTTGTGCCTTTACATTCAAGTTCAGCTTTTAACTAAATCTTAACCAATTCTTAACTGAATGTACAAAACAATGACCAATATCCACAAAATATGGTCCAAAGTACAAAAATGTGACAAAAAATACAAAAAATAGTCTATTTTCCGCATCACATGCCATCTTTCATTTGCGCAGTGTCTTTTGAGCTTCCATGACACTCATGATGCCACACAACTAATGTGTCCAAAACCCCTGTTCAACTCCTCTGATCCATACCATGACCTCGGCATTTCATCCAAGGTGTGAACGAATGAATGAACCCATTCATCCTTTGGTCACGATGCCCACAGAGTGTGACATTCCATCAAGTGATCGTTGGGTTCATTTCTCATATTGTACCTCTTAGTGTGATATATTTATGCATCTCTAAAGTGAACTACCATCAACCATTGGCATTGTTCCCATCCATTAATTTTCTTCTTATGAGTTCCCCACCAGCGTCCTGGAGTATCCATTAGTGGTTCCTCCAGTGCCAACAATCATTGTGGTTATGATACCTTCTCTTTAAACTGCATTAAGAACATAGAAAGCTCAAGTAATCCCTCATATATCAGTAACTCAACAATCTCAATTGAAACATGGCAAAATGACTGCGTGGTAGACCATACTTTCTTAATGACACCTCGTGCATGCGATTTTGCCAGTTTTCTAATGCATCATCAAAATCAGAAGATGCATAACTAGCACTACTCCAACCAAGTTCACCATCAGCAGTTGGGTGGATGTAATCCTATGAAATATTGTAAGCCTGATCCCATCCCCTGAAAACTTCATCCTTTACTGGCTCAATATACCTCCATCCTTCGTTTGGATCCATTGGAGCGATGACTCTGATGTCATGATTTTCAAAAGTCATCATCTACTTCTTGAAGTTAATTACTTCCATAATATCATTGGCCCATATAATCCCTAGAAATGTGATATAAGAGCCTCCACCATTAACAACTTCAATCACATCAAAATCAGCATAGGTATTCATACCTTCAACATCTATGACTAGTTTCGACACACGTCCGATTGGCTGTACTTTGGCTTGATTATCCAATGGAAGCTGCATAGGGAACCAACCCAAAGTCAGCCTCCCCATTTTCTGCAATGTCTGCTTTGTCAGGATATTCACATCTGAGCCTAGATTCAGAATAACTGAATCTACTTAATCTTCCCCAATATGAATGTTCATGTGCATCCCTTTTTCCATCTTTTTCTTATGCAAAGAGTTCATTGGGGAGCTTGTCCGCTCCTTACCTAGTCGATGTAACATGTTTTCAATATTGCAAAGAGCATTGGGATATTTTTCCACCGATAAGCAACTCTCAAAAAAATTATGCAAGGTACCATGTTGTCACAATGGTCTTACCTCCAACGAAGAATCAAAAGTAGAAGGTATTTCATAAATAGGTGACTTACCAATATTTATTCTGATCACATCCTATGCTTCAAATAATGTATCTAGCTCAGCAACAATGTCAAATGGTGCTTTCTTCTTTCCTTCCAATCGAACTTGCGGATAGGGGCCATCCTCTTTGGTCATCGCACCTATGTGGGTGACAATGGATACATTGACATCCTCTATTCTGGGCTCTACTGAGATCGTCACAACTATCGATCATTGATTCTGGTTTACCGGCAGATTCTGGTTCAATGGCAGGTTCATAGGTTGTTTCATAGTTTGATTCTGAAGTGGAATTTTATTTTGATCCTAGTTCTGCAACTGAGAAACATTTCCTCCCTTCCATATTGCAATTAGTTGTGGACAAATATTGACAGTGTGATTAATTCTGGTGCAATATGTACACAAACACTATAGTTATGCGAAATCTCCCTGGTAATGTGCGAATAGCCAACAATTGTAACACTAGATAGGTCCACGACCTCATCCTCATCCTCTACCAAATCCTCCTCCTCTTCCTTGAAATCCTCCTTACTGTTGGTACTGTGGTTGAGCCAATTGTTGTGGCAGGGGATTCTACTACTGCTGAATGTAGTGCACTTCCTAAACATATCATTGTTGTGGAGGATCCATCAACATCTGATTATACTATGGCTATGGTATGAACTATGGTTGCATTGCACACTACGGTTGTGACTACAATAGTATAAACTACATCTACAGTGGTGGTGTATACTGTGGTTGAGGTAGCGTTTGTACCACCAGAGGATATGGTTGTGATTTCTATACTACGTGATCATGTTCACCCTTCACATTGTATGATTCATATGTCATTTCCTAAACTGATTCATATGTGCGACAGTCTTTATATTCATACCCCACATATCGACAAAATGATCAATATAGGTTTGTCAGCTTCATCACCATCTTCTACATGTATCCACATTCTTCATGTCGATGCACATAGACTTTGCATATGCGGCACCATGGTACACTTCTACAACTCAGAGGGTTCGGTGCCCTAGATAACAGATAATTTTGTAGGTCAGGGAAAGTATCTTTGGTATGTCCATCTGTGCGGCATCGAGTGCCCCAAATATATTCATGATGCTCTTTCCCCTTCTTGATATCTTGTAGCTGAAGCATTATGTTCTCCAGCTACGCTTGAATCTGGTTCATACCAGCTGTACTTTCTCCAATCGGTGAAACATCTAACTTCATTGCGATCTCTAAAGCCTCGCTCTATGTCGTGATCTTCTGCTGCATCAGTGGATGCCATATATGTGGTACCAACACTGCAATAAACCATTCTTTATGTTTAACATCACTCATTTCGAATCTGACTCTTGCCATTAGTGTATTAAACCTCTAGTCAAAGTCCCAAATAGTTTCATCAGGGAATTGTTTAATCTCCTTGAACTCTGTGATGTACTGTGCTTTAGAATTTGGCCTCTGAAATTCTTTAATTAGTCCTTTCCTAACTTCATCCAATTTCTTCCTGATATTCTCCATAGGAAATTGCATAAATTTCATGAACCAATCCAATGCACGACCCTAAATGTTGGTCACCAATTGGCCCTTCTTGACTTCATCATCAGTAGTTTGTCTGACAACCCATACTACCCCACATAAAAACCGATACTTCTTGGGATCGTCGGTCTTGTTTCCATGGAACAAAGGTAACTTTGCCTCGTATCCCACCATCTTGGGACTTCTTCCTACATACGCTGATCTAGAATTCTGCTAGCATGTCATGCAAGTTGACGTGGAACTTGTGTTTCTTCCTGAATGTGGAGTAGTGCGCGAACGCATGGTTACGTTGCTCCTGGGGTTTGATCTTATTGTTATCCTGGGTATATTCTAGTCATCCTCTTCGTCACTGTAGGTCACTTTTTCCTATGTGGTATTCCTTCATGGTCTTACGTCTCGACCACAGCAGGACATTCCCCTATCCTCTGCTTCTTCACTTGTCGAAACCTTGCTCCTCCCCTCGTAAGACTACTTTCTTCCTTGGATTCCCTCATGGTCTCGTCAAAACTTGCACCTATCTACCCCTTATCTTTCCATTCATATCCCACCTTCTGTCGTAGTGTCCAGTACCTCTGCACATTGGATTTCTACTACTCGTGGTCCATCTTCAGTATGCCCTTTTCACAAACAAGCATCTTAATTGAAAATTATAGAGACAATAAGAACCTACCTCTAGGTCCCTTGAAAAAATACCTTTTTGCTTCACTGTAGGATTTGGTGGTGTCAACCATGAATTCAGTGATATATCCTTCTAGTATACTATCCAACCAGACTTAAACATCTCATGATGCCTTATTGTCAGTCTCTTGCAACTCTTGGATTAGTTTAGGGGTCTAGGATGTTGGCTCGCCTCTTTTGAAATTTGTCTTCTGACAGGTGAATTTCACCAACACTCGTACAAAATGATGGGGAATTTAGAGAAAAAGTATTTTTTTGGACTTTCATGTATGTAACTTTCCAACCACTTATCCGTCGTTAGTCCAAGGTTCTGATTTTCAGTCTCAACAAATTCTCGTAGCTTTTGATCAAACCAATGTTGAATTTCTTATCTCGTTGGATGCCACATATCCTCCTCTCAGTCACAACAATTTCCTGAAAACAAAACCATTTGTTGGCACAAACCCAGCCAACAAAAACCATTCAACAGGGGTTCCCACTCTATTGAAGCTCAACTCACCGCGATCTCCCTGAGCATCGGCCCAGATAAGTTTCTCCCTTCCCAGAAACACCCACGAAGTGGATGAAGTCTCACTTGAGATATTCAAGGGAGGGTTGTCGGAACCAAGTTTCTGGAGAATAGAAGAGGACTATGTGAATCGACAATTCATCAACTTATCTAACAGATCTGACTAGTTACTTGATCATCAATGGGGCTATTCATCATTACTACTAACAAATCGCATCATTCATTCATAACCGAAACAATCATGCTATTGCGCAAATAGATATAGACAAATAACATCATTTAACAGCTGGAAACATCGCATCATAGATCCATGTCATGCATTCACTTTGTATTCACCATTAGATTTAAGAAATAGTAAGACATAAATAGATAAAAGAAATAGCAATTCAGATCAATTCCTGTCTTATCATATTACTTATGTGCAATGATTCATAGATTCATGACAGTTCACAATTCAAGCTCTCTAGCCACCCCTCTAACACTTGCGATTCTACTTCTATATACAGGATTGTACTTTTACATTCAAGGTCCACTTTTAACTAACTCTTAACCAATTCTTAACTTAATCTACAAAATAATGACCAATATCTGCAAAATATGCTCCAAAGTACAAAATGGTGACACAAAATACATAAAATAGTCGATTTCTGCCTTACGTGTCATCTTTCACTTGCACAGTGTCTTTTGAACTTGCGCAACACTTGTGATGCCATGCAACTAAAGTGTCCAAAACCCCTTCCCATGATTGTTTGATTCTACAATCTTTTGAAATCAAAACATCCATTCACAATTGTTAGTTTGTACTCGAGTACCTTGGAGTACACCATCATTATCAGAGGGCCTCCTCGTATCTGTTAACGATATACATCAATGATCAATAATTAGATGATGCTTAATTATGCTTGACATCATATCATTTATTTGCATGATATAATATAGTACTATCATTGGTTTGTATTGAATACCTTGGGAAATATAATTGTATCACTCATCGATCTACCCGAGTTGCACAAGATTAAAATACCATGTCAAAATACCATGAAGACTTGGATATGTTGCACTCATCAAATGTGCACTTATACGTTTTTACAGAATTTACTTTTGACATGGATCCACTGTGTATTATTTTTGGCCATGCTTATTTACTATTGAGCATGGGTATACCCTCCTCAATAAGATATTGTATATTTGAGAAGTCTCCTTGTTTGACTTGCAGGTGTTTCTCCAACTCGTCAGTTCATAAACCATCATTTTCCATCATGCCTTGATTGCTAAAGAGTATCAGTACAAACAGTATTCGAATGAAAGAAAAATCAATATATTTCTCTCCTCGACATAGCTTCGGATCTCACGCATTAGGGGGCATCTCTAACAATAAAATTAACACCCTTGAGAGTGTTGGTCTGAAAATATATTTCTACTTCACCCACAACATGAAGATCAGAGTTTTTGAACAATTTGACCATAGATTCCACAAAGGAATAATTTTTTGGAGATAAGGTGGCTCTAAAGAGTCCAATTCTGTGACCACTTAAGGGCCAAAACCCATCACCTATAACTCACATAGTGAAAAATGCCTAACATGGGCATTAATTGTGGTAGAAATACTGAAAGTCAAGTTGAAATGCCTAAAAACTAAGGAAAGTGGGTTTTTTGAAGGAAATAATAAAAAAATACAAAACACCCAATCCCACATTCATTTTCAAGAGATGGGATGCTCAAAGCCCAATCCTATAAATGGAAGGCATATGAGGTGAATTAGGGAGGACAGACTAGAAAAGAAAAGGCATGCTATAGGATTTGGAGGCTAGAGATAGTCTTTTTCACATCATAGTTTCTTTTGTGATCAATGGAATGGATCGAAAAAGGATAGTTTAGAGAAAGGGAGAAAGGGATTCACCTGTTATTGGGGTGTATTCACTTTCCTCCCATTTTAATATGATGCCATATGATTCCCCCCCAAATGTTTTGTTTGAATTTATGCATTTTTATGTGTTCTTTGTCAATATTTGGTATATAGATTTCAATATTTTTTAAATTTTTCAAAAGATAGAGGTAAGGAACTAGAAATAAGGAAGCTAATGGAGGCCTAAAGGCTAAGGATGCTGAAGAAAAAGGATCTTCCACAAATGGAACACTTCAAGACATAATCTCCTTCCTTTACCCCCTATCTCTTGTTTGAAAAACTTTAGAAATATCAAGAAGATTTCATTTATTGCATGTATGCTTGTCAGCATGATTCACCCTCCCTGTAGTTAAAGATAGATAGGATGTATACATGTCCGTACGGTCAAATATACCAATAGTACGCATATTCCTCATCCAAGTATTCATCACATATCAATAAATCCATAATGTAGGGAGTATCGAGGACATTCTTTACATTTCCATGGAAATAACGTGAATCTTATAACTTTATCTTGTCATATCCAAATCATCTCTTTTGTCTTGCACAAAACAGAATAGAGCACATAGAGCATCCACATTCAACCTGCATTCTAGCAGTAAAGGAGAACCTCGTAGGTACACCTCACGCTTTGTGACCTTATCATATCAACATGGGAACACACACACACACACATATGTATATATATATATATATATATGTAAAGACTTATTATGACCAAACAACCTTCTACATCAGGATTTTTACATTCTAGTTCAACCTCAACAACTTATTACATCTGAACAACCTACAAGAAGGATCTTTTCCATTCATACAAAATTTAGGGTTTACTACATCTGAGTAACCTATGTACCACGGTAGGACTCTTTTTACAATCAGACATCCCACGAGACTTATTTTATTCAAGTAACTTGTGTTCCACTCTAGGGATAATACTTACACTCGAATAACCCGTTTGAGGATGGATTACTTCCAAGTATAACTTGTGATCTTTATCAGGACCGATTACATACGAGGACAACATACATGACCGATTATGTCCAAGCATCCTACTTCAGCAGGATTTTTCCTCCTCGAACAAGCTGTCTCATTTCCCATGTAAAATATTATGCATCAGTGATTTCTAGCATAAAAACATATCAAGACTGATTACATCCAAGGATAACCTGCGAGCTTTGCCATGATTTATTACATCCAAGGACAACCTACAAGACTAATTACATCTAAGCAACCTATGATCTTTGTCAGGATTTTACAGTCATACAATTTGTCTCTAAAGCTATCCTAGAACACATCAATACCTCTTTCGAGGGGTCTCATTCTGAATGACACCAAGTCTTTCTATAAAGTACTCAAACTTCACTATGGATAGTTTCTTCATAAACACATCAACTATTTGCTCATCTTTTTCCATGTAATGGAGGTTTATTTCTCCTCTATGCACCATGGAACTTGATTGATGTGCTTCAAATTGTCATGGAACACAGGTTTTATGACAACTTCACACAACTCTAATTTTCATAGAAGATATAGGTCACATCCAACTAGATATCAAACAAGTCAGATAATAGATTTCATAGCCACACTGCCTCACAACTAGGAAAGCAAGTGGCAACATACTCCTACTCAGCTGTACTTAGCACAACACATGATTGTTTCTTATTGAACCAGGAGACCATGACAAATCCCAAACTTAAGTAGCAAATTGAAGTGCTCTTTCTATCAATGACTCTACCAGCCCAATATGAATCAGCATAACTAGGTTTGTTAATATTCTTATTCTCATCATACTTGAGCCCATAATCCATTATACCTTTTAGGTACCTCAATACATGCTTTCCATATATCTGGTGAACATGTTTCGGATCCATCAAGAACTAGATCAGGATGTTCACCATAAATCATATGTATTCCCTCATATTCGTTAGGTGCATCAATTATCTAATCATCAGTTTATGCATCGTGGCATCAACCAGCTCAGATGAAGCATCACTCAGAAATTTCACGTTAGATGCCATAGGTGTCATTATTTCCTTTCACTCCAACATTATGAATCTCTTCAGAATCTCCACTACATACATTCCTTGACTGAGGGAGATCCCATCTACACTCTTCAACACCTACATGCCTAAGAAGTAGTGCATCATACCTACGTATTTCATCTCAAAAATTTTATGAACTCCCCTCCATGCATCTTTAATGAGTTCATGTTCACCTCTTAGGAACATGTCATTGCAGGAGCATTACTAATATTTTATATTCAACCTTGAAGTAAAGGTTGGAATCTGCTTTACTCTTGGTAAATCCTAAGATCATTAGTAAGATATATGTCATGTCGTGCCATATCCTTTGTGTCTATTTCAATCGGTGCAATGGATTCTTCAATTTTCACACATGCGTTCTCCTATCACATGTCTCGAATCCCAGTGGTTGTTCCACATACACCTCCTCCTCAAAGACACCATTCAAGAAATTTGTATTGACATCCATTTGGTTTATTTTCCATTTCATAAATTATTCCAATGTAAGTATGGTCCTAATGGAAGTGTACCTCACCACAGGTGCAAATGTCTCTTTGTATTCTATGCCTTCTTTCTGTGAGAAGCCTTGTGCTACGAACATTTCCTTGTATTTCTTGATGCTGCAGTATGAAACATGCTTGATATTGTAGATCTACATTGAATTCATAATTGACTTCTTTTTTAGTCTCGGGACTATCTCCCAGACATCATTCCTCATGATCGACTAATATTCCTCGATCATAGCATCCTTCCATTCTTTATTTTATGTATCCTCTTCATAGGTGGAAGGATCTCTGTTAATGATGTCACACAATAGGTCCACACAACTATTGTAGAGATTTTCCCTTTTTCTTTCTCTATGTATTCCTTCTAGAGTGCCATACCTTTCTGCTTCTTATATGAGCTCTTGTTCTCATGTTGGTTTCCTCTTGTGGAAGTCAAGGATTGTATCTACTGGCTCTTGTGGTTCTCCCATGCCATGATATTGATGGTATTATGGAAGTTATTATCCAATTTCAATATCTCAGTCTCTTGTTTCTTTAGGTTCCTCGTCCTCTTGAATAGTTGTACTCCTAGTCTGAAGTATGTTGAGTCTTCATCAACTGTTACATCTCTACTGATGTCAATCTTCTTGAATCTTGGGAAGTATTTTCAGTCAGACTTTTATGTATCACTATATCATACGAATATACCCTTCCTCCCAGAATGATCTAGTTTGGTCCTTTGCACCTTAGGGATATGTATGTACATTGGGAATCCAAATATTCTTAGATGGATGACTTCTCATTTCTCTCCTTAGAAATCCTCTTGCAGAGTATTGTTTTCAAGTACTCTATGAGGATTATGGCTATGTACATACATAGTTGTCCTTGTTTCCTCCACCTAAAGGTGCATAGGAATATCCCGGTCACGCAACATTTCTTTTTTTGCTTCCATGATGGTTCAGTTGTTTCATTCTACAACCCCATTCTACCGAGGATCGTATGGAGTGCTCAACTCCCTGTTAATCCCTAACTCTTTGCATAGTTCCTTGAGTTATTCTGAGGTGAATTCTCTTCCATTATCTGACCATAAATTATTGATCTTCTTATCGGTTTGGTTCTTGACCAAGGATTTATATTCCTTGAACTCACTAAAAAATTCATTTTTCCCTTTCAAGAAATATATCCAAGTCTTACATGAGAAATCATCTATAAAGGAAACATAGTACACAAATCTACTTAATGATACAGAAGACACGGGTCGGTATACATCCGAGTCTACTATCTCCAGTATACCTTTGGCCTTGCTCTCACTACTAGAAAATGTCTTGTTTGCATTATTTTGTTGTGCACATCCTTTGCAAATGCCTTCATGTTTTTCCTAGATTTATGGAAGTCTGGAGACTACCTTTATTTCCATCAGTAGTGCTATGTAGTGCACATGTGCAAGCCTTTTATGCTACAGTTCACTTGGTTCAATTGACTCATGAACCAATGCTTATTTAGTTTGTCCCTTTAGCTTGTATAAGCATCCTCTTCTTCTCCAATCACTATTGCATCATCTATTGTATTCCCTTTTGGCCACATCAAATCTTGGCCATCGACAAATGCAACTCTCATACCCTTTTCATGTAATGCAGAGATGGAGAGAAGATTCTTCTTTAATCCTAAAACATATAGCACATAGTTCATCTTTAAATATTTCTTGGAGTCTAGCTTGTATGAAGCTTCTCCACTTGCTTTTATGGCGTATTGGTAATTATCCCCAACTTTGACCTTGTGAGGTGAATTTTGTTTAGACATATTAACGAATGATTCCTTGTATCCTGTCATGTGTTTAAAATCTCCACTATTCATAAGCAAATCATTGCTTTCGTGCAAGATAGTTCCAGTAAGTGTTGATATTAGCACATACTCTTCACCTGAATTATCCTTCTATATTCCAAATATTTTGTTTGTTGGTTCATTTCCTTCGACAATATGAGCATGGTGTCTCTTTTTATTGATGGGAAAGTCTCTTGTAAAATGTCCCTTTTCATCACAAGTATTGCATCGAACATTGGAAGGATATCTGTTGGTCTTCTTTTGTTTCTTTTCCTTCTTCTTGTTGTGATGAAATTTCTCCTTATTCTCTTTCTTCTTGTATTTCTTACTGGTGTGGACTATGAGAGATTGATATCCATTTTCTCCCATCTTCTCTTATCTTTTCATGAGTCAATATTATTCTTGTACACATTCTTCTAGGATTCCGTTGAAATATATTAGCCTCCTTCTAGCACAAATTCCTTGTATGAATGAGTCCCATGATCTAGGGGGACCATTCAAGGTAGTCATTACAATTTCCCCTTCTTCGATTTTCTTCAAGAGCTTCAAGTTTTTCTTTGATTTTATAAATTATTGTGAAGTAATATTGTATAGTCTTGGAGTTCTGTGTCTTCACGTTCTTGAAATGGTTCCTCAAGGTCATCTTTTGGTTGATGTTCTTTCCTTCAAACATATTTTTCAAAGCATCATATACTTCCTTCGGTTTCTTGAATGAATATGCATAGCTGATGAGGTGATCCTTTGTTAGAATAATCAACCGATAGTTTACCGACTTAGACATTAATTTAATTATTTTTGTCTTATTAGCCTAGTTCATGTGTCCCACCTTGTGCAAGTTGTCTTTTACCTATCCATAGTGGTCAAACTTGCCTCATTTGACTCATGTATCACATGGGAAAGCCCAAGGAATCAAATATACTTTATTCCTAGCCTCCTAGGTGCCCTTCTGCTTTTTCTGCTTTATTCCCTGCTTTTTCAGTGTTTTAAGGCAAATAGAAAAGCTAGACTAGGTGAGGTGAACTAGTTTTTTGTCCTCTTCATACTCCACTCTTTTATCCATGAAAAACAATGTATGAGCTGCCATTCCAACACTCTTTATCTTTCCTAATCCTTTTTTCTAATTCATGAGCTCCATGACAAATTTGGGATCAACTTTTTACACCTATGGGGGATTTGCTTATTTTTAGTAAGCCTGCTTTATGCTAGATTCGAATTGCTCCTCATGCATTCGAATACCTGATGTATTTTATTTATATAGAAACCTATTATTATACAGGGTTGGCTATTGTACACTGAGTTAATACAGTTTAGTGTTCAGCTCCAATTTCAGTCTCTTTTGTGAGTGATTTTGCATGATCAATTGTTAATTGTTGTGAGTAAAATTAATATATCACCTGGTTAAATTTCCACATGGTATTAGAGCCATTGTATATTTTTATCTCTCCTTCAAAAATTGTTTTGCAGGTTCGACATCAGTGACTGGGAGCCTTC
Source organism: Pseudotsuga menziesii (assembly GCA_001517045.1). NCBI lineage: Eukaryota > Viridiplantae > Streptophyta > Pinopsida > Pinales > Pinaceae > Pseudotsuga > Pseudotsuga menziesii. Next base: position 645,593 of record LPNX010348553.1, read on the forward strand.
TACTAACAGCCGAGACAGATTTTCTAAGCTATGGATCAATCACATAAAACTATCTTGACTCCCTTCAATTTCTTTGAATGCAAAGCAGAGATGGAGATAATATTGAGAGTGAAATGCCTCTACAGGGTGACTATGGCAACAGAAGCAGAGCCCAATGCAGCTGCAAAGAAGATAAAATGGCACAACAGGAGGGATGAGGCTTATGGCCTCATGTGTCTGAGTATTTCCAGAGACCTCCTTTTCCATATTGATGGATTGACATCACCGAATGAAGTATGGGAGAATATTTCTGATCTTTTTGGAAAGACAAATGAGATGAGGGGACATCAAATCGAAAATGAGCTGATTTCCCTAAGTCCAACAAGCTTTGAATCCCTGCAGCTATATTTCTCCAAGTTCAAAGCACTAGTTTTGCAGTTGAAATAGTGTGGGATCGAAAAGAAAAATGATCAGCTCATACTGGCCATCCTCTCAAAGCTAGGCCCTGACTATTCACTGTTTTTTTCGACCTTCTATGCCACAAAACTGACAGCTCGAACTTGGAAGATGCCTAGCCTTGCAGATTTCATGGAATCACTCACACAAGAATAGGACAAGCTGGTCATGATGGGCACCATCAAACCATCCAAAGATCAAGATTTGATTGCTGGAGATTTGAAGGTGGATTCAAAAAGCAAAAAGAAAGCTAAAAACCCACCTGAGCAAAAGAGAGACAAGAAACAGTCTCCGGAGGATCCACAAGGTCCCAAGAAGAGCTACCAAAAGAAGAAAAACAAAGGTGAAATGAACAAGTGCACATACTACAATAAGGGCAATCAATCTGAAAGCTCTTGTATGAAAAAGAAGATAGACAAGCTGACCCAACTCCTGGAGAAGAATGACATCTCCCTTCCAGAAAGCTCAAAGAAGAGAGAAGGAGGATCAAGTTTAGATGACAAAGAGAGAGTTCATGCTCTAGTTGCTGGTACATCAAGCTCACCCAGTTTTATCATTGATTCTGGAGCTTCAAGACACATGGTTTCGACTAAGGAGGCATTCTCCTCATTGGAAAAGTCAAAAGGACCATCTATAGTACTAGGAGATAACTCTCTCACTGAAAGTTTAGGCAAAGGAAGGATAGATATTTATCATGGTCAGTTCAGCAATGTGTTGTATGTGCCTGGTCTAGCCTCCAACCTCCTATGAGTGTACCAGATGACCCACACTGGGTCTCCTAAGAAGGTCATATTCTCCCCCGATGAAGTTGAGATCATAGAGATCTCAACTGGTAGAGTCATTGCAAAAGGAGTTGCAAATCATGCTCAAAAGGTATACATGTTCTCACACTTCCTACCTTACTCAAACCCCTCTGCTCTTCTGATTCATGCTAATGAAGAAAGCAAGATTTGGCATGAAATATTTGGCCACCTAAACTAGAAATATATTTCTAATATTAGTGAAAAATATATGGTCATAGGGTTCCCCAAGATAAAATTTTCCAAAGGAGTCTGCCAAGGTTGTATCCTAGGAAAACACCCAAAGCACAAATTTGAGAGAGCTAGTCATGAAAGAATGTCTGCACCCCTCAAGTTGATCCACAGTGATTTTGCTGGCCCACTCCATCATATGTCCATGAGTCAGCCTAAATATGCATTGAATTTCATTGATGACTTTTTCAGTTATTGTTGGGTTCACTTCCTGAAACACAAGTCTGAAGTTTTTGGCCTATTCAAAGTCTTTAAGGATTTGGTTGAAAACCAGTCTGGAAGGAAACTCAAGGCGCTCAGATATGACAATGGTGGTGAGTATGTCAATTCTGAGTTTATTAATTATTGTGCAGATGTAGGTATTCAGATGCATCATTCTGTCCCTTACACACCATAACAAAATGGTGTTGCTGAGACGAAGAACAGATCACTGAAGGAGATGGCAACATGCATGATGGAGGCCAAAAATTTGCCACCAAAGTACTAGGACTAAGCTATCAATTGTGCAGCCTATATTCAAAATAGGGTGCCTCATAAATATCTTGATGTTATCACTCCCTTCGAAGCATGGAGTGGGCACAAGCCAGATGTGACCCATTTTAGGATTTTTGGCTCAAAGGCTTGGGCTAGAATTCCAACAGAGAAGAGGAAGGCTTTGCAGCCCCAAAGCTAAGAGTGTATTTTTGTTGGATACTATGAAGATTAAAAAGGGTACAATTTTATAAATTTGAGCACAAACAAAGCCTTCATTGAAAGGTGTGTTCAGTTTGAAGAAGAACCCCTTGTAGCAGTGGAAGTTGGTGAAGCCTCTTCACCACCTGAACCTCAAGAAGTAAGTAAAGAGTTTGTTGAACATGCTGATTCTTATTTTTCTAATGGATATGAATTTATTGCAGACCCTAACAGCCCTACAAGGCCAAAATGGGCATCCAAGACACTACATGCAGTAGGAGAGCTAGCTAGGGATCCCAATGACCCAAGGAGGACTAGATCTCAATTTGAGAGTGGTCTGTGCATGAAGGATCCTATGTTTGATGAAAAATGCTATTTGATGGTGGATTCTGATCCTAAAAAATATGAAGAAGCAGCAAGAGATCCAATATATCAAACATCCATGAAGGAGGAGTTCAGCTCACTCCAAAAGAGCAACACATGGGAGCTAGTGGATCTTCCCCCAGGGAGAAAACTAGTACAGAGTAAGTGGGTCTATAAGACCAAATTTGCTGCTTATGGTTCACCAATGAAGTACAAGGCTATATTGGTAGCCAAGGGCTACTCACAGGTTCATGGCATAGATTACAATGAGACTTTTGCCCCAGTGGCAAAGATGGATTCCATTAGGATAGCCTTAGCCATTGCAGCCTCAAGGCAATGGGAGGTACATCACATGGATGTAAAATGTGCCTTCCTAAATGGAGATATCACTAAGGAGATATATATGCAGCGTCCTCAAGGTTTTTATACTAACCCTTCTCTTGTGTGCAGGTTGAGAAAGTCATTGTATGGGCTAAAGCAAGCCCCCAGGGCTTGGTATGCCAAGATCGATAGCTTCTTGCTATCACTGAATTTTTTTCGGTGAAAATCAGATCCAAATGTCTATTTTAAGTTATTTAATGGTTCATTAATGATCATTGTGTTATATGTTGATGACCTCCTCATTACAGGAAGCTCAAAGGCTGAGATTGCTTCCTTAAAAGGAGCTATGAACCAAGCCTTCTCCATGACAGATTTGGGGCTCTTAAGTCAATTTTTGGGGCTTGAGATTGCTCAAACCAAAGCTGGGTATCAAGGTGTACCAGTCCAAATATTCCTTGGACTTGCTGAGCAATTTCAGAATGAAGGATTGCAAAGCAAGCAAAACTCCTTTCCTTTCAGGAGTGAAGCTGGAAGAAGCCGATTCTTCACCTATGGTAAACAATACACTGTATAGGCAATTGATTGGATGCTTGTTGTATTTGACACATACTAGACCTGATATTTGTTATGCGGTAAGTGTGGATTCTAGATACATGGATCAGCCTCATGAGATCCATTGGAAAGCAGCCAAAAGGATCCTTAACTTTGTTCAGGGAACAAGGACACATGGGATCTTCTATAAAGCAAAATCTGATCTTGATTTGATTGGATTTACTGACAGTGATTGGGCAGGTGATAGCACAGATAGAAATTCCACATCAGGATGTGTGTTCATGCTTGCAAAAGGGAAAATCAAATGGTCAAGCAAGAAACAGAGTGCCATTGCACTCTCATCTACAAAAGCAGAGTACAGAGGAGTTGTTAATGCAACAACTCAATGTTTATGGTTGCAGGGTTTACCTGGAGAGTGTGGCTTCGAACCAGAGTACTCAACTACCATCTACTGTGATAACCAGAGTACCATTCGAATCTACAAAGATCCAGTTCAGAATCAGAAAACTAGACACATTGAGATCCATATGCACTACATCAGAGAGCTTGTGCATGATGGCACCATTCACCTACTCTTCTGTTCTTCTTCAGAACAAGTAGCTGATATCTTCACCAAAGCATTTTGTGAGAATAACTTCAGCAATCTCAAATCACTGTTGGGGATTGATGATCATGCTGTGAAGCATGAGTGAAGACAAGATTCCCAAATTTTGTTTTACAGTCCATGTTTAAGGGAGGATTTTCCCAAGTTGGTTTTGCCTCTTTCCTTGTTTAAATGGACATGCAGTATGTAAAGGGTGACTAAGACTTGTTTCTAGGCCCTATAATTTTCTGATATATTACTCATAATTCAGGCTTAAGGGGGGGTGTTAGAATAATCAACCCATAGTTTACCCACTTAGACATTAATTTAATTATTTTTGTCTTATTAGCCTAGTTCATCTGTCCTACCTTGTGCAAGTTGTATTTTACCTATCCATAGTGGTCAAACTTGCCTCATTTGACTCATGTAGCACATGGGAAATCCCAAGGAATCAAATCTACTTTATTCCTGGCCTCCTAGGCGCCCTTCTGATTTTTCTGCTTTATTCCCTTGTTTTTCAGTGTTTTAAGGCAAATAGAAAAGCTAGACTAGGTGAGGTGAACTAGTTTTTTGTCCTCTTCATCCTCCACTCTTTTCTCCATGCAAAAGCATGTATGAGCTACCATTCCACCACTCTTTAGCTTTCCTAATCCTTTTTTCTAATTCGTGATCTCCATGATAGATTTGGGATCAGCCGTTTACACCTATGGGGGATTTGCTTATTTTTAGTAAGCCTGCTTTATGCTAGATTCGAATTGCTCCTCATGCATTCGAATACCTGATGTATTTTATTTATACAGAAACCTATTATTATACATGGTTGGCTATTGTACACTGAGTTAATACAGTTTAGTGTTCAGCTCCAATTTCAGTCTCTTTTGTGAGTGATTTTGCATGATCAATTGTTAATTGTTGTGAGTAAAATTAATCTATCACCTGGTTCAATTTCCACATCCTTAATAGAATGTGCAATTATTCTCCTAGAAATAGCCATGCTTCTCTTGTGAATGGCCTTAGTATCATCTCCCTCTTTTTCTGGAACCTCCTCAATGATGTAATGATCCAAAACATTTTCTTCAAGGACCAAAGAGATTCTATAATTCCATGTGTAGAAGTCATTAACCCCTCCAAGATTATCCAAAAGCAGAGTATGGTGAGTCATATTTCCAAATTATAACCTTAAATGGAAATAACAAATATTTAGATCTCACCGATTTGAGGTGTACAACCAAGCTCGTTTTCGAGATGGTTTACCTATGGTTTGTCATAGAAACCCTAATTTTCAAAACTTGGAGTTTGAGAATTCTGTTTGGATCAAAAGATGAGACTACTTGAGGTGAGATGCTCAACAAGGTCATTTTTTGAATACTAGGGTGCGAAGCCTACAAAACTTGATACCTTAGTTTCTCCTGGCAACAGTTATAGGGTAAAAATTGAAACTTCTTCACATCTAAAACTATTTCCGCCAAAATATTATCCCTTCTGAGGTGAGTTATCCTAGCCCTATTTTATTAATGATATGTAGTGAGAACACCTTGAACTATGAATCCATAGTTTTTTGCAGTTGCATAGTTAGTTTTTCTAGATATTATTAGCTTAATCAAGATATTTTTCTGAAATAATATCAAGTACAACATGATGCATAAGATATAATAGATACACAATACACAAATATTTTCACTGGGAAACCATAAAGGAGAAAAGCCCACAAACTTCCTCCGAATAGTATAGTCACAAATATTGTGTCATAAGATAATCAATCCCAGTAATAAGAAGTATTTAGAATCTATCAATCTATTCTCCCTTTTGTCTCTCTCTCTCTCATGCGAACTTAAGTGAGTGTGAGGTGTGTATAAATGATAGAGAGCACTTACCTATTTATACTAATCAATTGACTGACTTTTTACATGACTGGGCCTACCTATTTCCACAACAAGTATGATTTGTCCTAGAGAGACTCCAAACACACATTACATGATGTCACATTGGTGACTATTTCCCTGACTTACAACAGAGTTTGTACCTCAATGTCTAGACACAATAAAGACTTCATGCAAGGATGAAAACACATCTCCAATTCGGGTACAACAATATACAATGATAATATACATCGAAATATATTATGAAGTTACAAATACATTAACATCAACCACATGTAACATTGTATGTAACCTACATCAAAATGAATTGCAATCAAAGTAAGAACAAGGAACTTGACAAAATAATAGTTCAATTTAATCGAAAAGTACTTTGAAAAAATATCATCGAATCAAAATCATCTTTCCATAAGAAAATCAATATTTGCAAAGTGAATACCTTGCCTTAGTTTAATAGAGTTGCTTTATATTACAACTGTTAGCACATAGCTCTGCAAGAAAATCAGATAAAATTGTAAATACCATTATACTAATATTTAGGCTCAATAACTGAAGCATGGCACCAAAATAGGACACATGTGACAAACTTAAAATAGATATAATATAAGATAGAGAAAATAATATAATTTTATATATTTCCACGAATGATAACAATGGTGGGTCATGGGACTGATAAATACAAACATTTCAAATGCATACAAAGGAGCCCAGAAGTGTCTCCCATCCCTAATCTTAACAAAAACAATATACAAATCAATAACAGTAATAATAAATAATAAAAATATAAAATCCATGTTAAACATAAGGTAGAATTACTAATTCACTAGATATAAATATTATTCATGGACAAAATGGTAGGAAGTCCTATTAGAAATGAAGTAACTATGATCAGTGTCTCATGCAATATACTTTTCTAAGGAAACGACCACCTGCAAAGAGAGTCGGGCCTCTTAAATCCATTCAAATTGAGAAATTATCCAAACTGAAGAAAAAATATTAGTTTTACATGAATTTCACTAGATTAAACACAACTACTCACAAAAGTATATATGCATACATGGTTCTTGAGCATACTATTGGGAGGAAATGATTGAAAAATCTAAAATTACCAACTTGTGTTCGAAGTCATGCACTCTAGTAGCACTAACATTTACATCTCTTTGAAATAAAATTAGAGTAATAAAATAAAGAAAATATTGGCATCTAATATACTCACCCAAAAAATTCAAGAGGGATGAAGGATAAATCCAAAACTCTTCGATAAAAAAGTCTTATCCAATAATGCAAATTCTTAAAATTTGTCTAGTCTGAATGGGCCATGTTAGACCTAAACTATAGAATCAACATATTCATGTATGACTAGGTTGAGTCTGTATCAGTCTTACATGTAAGCATGATGATGGAACCAAGAAAAAAAAGTAAAAAAAAGGAAAACAAGACATCCAAAAACCCTAAATCTAGATTTTCTAAAAACCTCACTCACCTTACCTCATTTTTCCTTCTCAAAACTGGTATTTGGATTGTTTGGGGTTTAAGATAACCCCACATATTACCATGCTAATGAATATAACTTGCAAATAATTTATCACTAACCTAGAACCGATCTAAAAGAGAAATCCATCTATGAGTTATGTCTACCCACTTGTTGCTAGATTTACAAGGGATATTGCATCATTTTGTCCCATTTTAGAATTGTTGGAGTCAATATATTTCATTTCAAACCTTTGTTATCTCTTTTATTCTCATCTATATTTTTCAATATTTCTTGTTTAAGAAAAATAGCATGGCTATGACGGAAAAATCAGGGCATGAACTTAGATGAATTGAAGAACCTTTTTCCAATGTAGGAACAATGTATCTGCATCAAATTGAACAACACTGTAAGCTCACAACAATGTATTTCAACAAAAGAGGATGATATTGATAGTGCTACAAGACTCAAACACAAAACTTGTACATGACTGATCTTTGTTAGAATCACGATTTGCGTTAGACCAAAACGTGCAGGTGTTAATCTCTGCAACAATTGCCAGAGTTAGGATCTTCGGATGCGGTTAGTCCATGTCATGAAACTCACGGGGAGTGTTGAACCCAATGTCCAAAAATATCCCCCCAACATGATATGGGTGATTTTAAACCCTTGGCCTATTGATCTGATACCAGTTGTTGGACTCACGATTGTCATTAGACCAAACCCTGAAGGTATAAGAGAAATAGGTCAAGGGTTCAAAAATATCATAGATTGTTCGAGGGGAATATTGTTGGACATTGGATTTAGAGTTACCCATGTGTTTCTTGACATGGGATAACCATCTCCCAAGATCCTAACTCTGGTGGTTGTGGTGGAGATTAACACCTGTAGGTTTGGTCCTAATGTAAATCGTGATTCTAACAATTGGTATCAAAGCATAATCCTTCCCTACAGTTTAATCACTTAAAGGAAGATCCTATTAAAAACCACTATGCATCAACAAGAAGGGTTACCCACCAACATACCTCCATTATTTAGAAAATATAATTATGCATACTGGAGTGTAAGAATGAAGTTCTATGTAATGTCTCTTGGAGACAAAGTCTATATGTTTGTTGAAAAAGAGTACCAAATGCTAGATGACCTACCTATAGACAGATATGAACTAGATTAATATGAATCCAATTCTAAAGCCCCAAATGCAATATTGAGTGGGTTAACAAATTCAGAGTTTGTGAAAGTCATGCAATTAAAGAGAACCAAACATGCCTAGGTAAAATTAAAATTTGTCTATGAAGGAACATCTAAAGTCAAACATTCCAAACTTCAAACATACAAAGGACAGTTTGAAAGCCTAAAAATGAAAGAGGAAGAAAATATTGCAAAATATATTCTAAAAGTATATGAAATTGTCAATGATATTAAGGGTCTTGGAGGAGAAATAAAGGAGACAGAAGTAGTTGACAAAGTACCAAGAACCATGCCAATAAATTGTGACTCAAAGGTGTCCACTCTAGAAGAACGAGGTGATATTAAACTCATGACAGTAGATGAACTACATGAGATATTCACTGCATAGAAGATAAGAATAGGACAACATGGACCATCAAAGAAGAAGCAGAGTTTAAAGCCTTATCCAAGAATAAATCAGAGAACCTAGATGATGAAGAATCTCTTTTCATCAAGAAACTTGAGAGAGGTACTGGAAAGTACAAAGGAAAGCTACCCTTGAAATGTTTTAGATATGGAGGGATTGGTCACTTTTCTCCAAAGTGTACTTACCCAAAACAAGAATATATTGATGATGATTAAGAACCTTGATGTCATAAGAAATATTTTAAAGAGTAAGAAAATGTACAAGAATAAATTTAAGAAAAAGAAGAAAAAAGTATATTCCAAAGAAGAAAGTAAATATGAAGAGATAAGTGAAGATGAAGAAATTCTATTCATGGGAATAGAAACTCAAGCTTAAGATGGTGAATGATGTGAGGAAGGATAAGTAGACCTAAAATATGAACTCATTATTTCTCTTGACGAACTTGAAAAATGTAGGAAAAAGAAAAAACAACCAAACCAAATCATTAGTGACTTGAAGACCTAGATTCAAGATGCAAATAATATTGAAGAGGACCTACATTTGCAGCTCAAAAAGAGAATACAGGAATTTGAATGGCTTGGAGAAGAGATTATGCACCTTATAAATACGTTTGATGAAGAATCTATTAATTCAAAATTTGAAAACAATTCAAAGAGTTTAGATGACATCTTAAGTAGTCAAAGACCTTCAAGTGATAAATATAGATTAGGATATGACAAAGAAAAGAATCTAGAATATTCCTTTTTTATAAACCAAGATGAAAGAAGCTATGTTTCTGCACTCAAGAGTGAAGAAAGTAAGAAATATACTCATCTCTTACAAAGAACATATATGATTCCTAGAATACCAATGACAAGTAGATTGCAACAAATGTTTTTTGGTAATTCCTACTCTTGTAATCACTTTGGACATAAAGCCCCGAATCACAAAGCATATTAAAAGTTTCATGTCTATAAGAATAATACACCCAAGCAATACAAGAATTACAGGAAGTGTAAATCCAGTCATCCAAATTCTGCTTAGGTAAAAAAATGTGAGAAGATATGAAAATGAAAATAACCATTACAAATAGAAATATCAAAGATTCTATAAATCTAAAAAGAAATTATTTGGATATTGTCATTACTATCATAAGTTTGGTCACAAGGTTGTTGATTGTAGAACTAGGGAAATAGATCAAATCATGAGAAGGAAACAAGATACAAACACATTGAATGATATAATACCAGTAAGAAGGGCACCTCATGGAAAGATGTCGAGAACAAATTCAGATTACAAAGACTCGGAAGAAACACAAATTTCAAACGTCAGTGAAGTTTCCAAAGATAATTTTGAGCATAATAATAATGACATCCATTATGTTGGAAATAAAGATGAATATGTCAAATAATATATCAATGGACATGAAGATGATGAAGAAGAATATAGTGATGTATGTGCATGTCTCTTCTAAACCTGGAAGAGAAACCTGAAATGAACATTATAGGGGATTATATACTTAGGTGGAGTTAATATCATAAAATTGCAATTGATACTTGAAAAATATCATTTGGTAAGAAAAAAATAAAATTTTGATGTTTCCATCAAAACTAGAAGAAAAAGAGTCATAAGAAATACATGGTAAAAGATATATTCCTCAAAGACAAGAAGAAGTGAAGAAGTTAGAATTGAAAAATAAGACTTTGCTAGAGACCATCCATGTGACAAAGTGAAGTAACATGAAAGTATTAATGTATATAAGAAAACAAAAAGTTGGATAAAAGATATCAAAAGTAAAATTGATGATTATAAACTCTGTCACAAAAGGAAGGAAAGGATGACAAGAGGAGGATTACTGATTGGGGGATTCTATAAACTTAACCATCAAAGTTTCTTTTTTAAGAAGGGACAATGGTAAAAAAGGAGAATACTGGAAATTCTTTGTCAAAGATGGTTATAAGAAATCGCATAACATGTTATCCTTTGTCATTGTTGTCAAAGGGGTAGAATGTTTAGATGTTTCCATCAATATGAAAGGGAGAGAATGTTGAATATAGCTCGCATTGATGTCAAAGGAGTTCAATAATGACAAAGGAATAACCAAGGACATGATGCCAAGGAAAAATCAATGTAAGACAAAGGAATAACAAAGGAAGTGATGACATGGAATGCATGATGATGGGGCATGTGTGATTAGGCTGGAAAGACATATGATGGTGTTATAATGCTACCATGAAGTCATTCTTACAATATGACATCATTCTGGAAAAGTATGGAAATTTTGTGAAACTTTGGAAATTGACTAAGTATGGAAATATTAGTCAAAACTACCATAAGGAAATGCCCGCCCCATCCTATTAGGCTATAGCTTGTTGAAGTGATTATTTAGACAACCCAGATCATAAGAGAGATAAATATCAATGGTATAGAGTAGTTTATACAATGCCGAGATGCAAGGTTCTAAAAGTTGTGGGAAGACTATTACGGAACTCATTTTTGAGAATTTATCAAAAGAAGATACGCACTCTGTAACCCACAAACCACAATCCATAACCTACAATCCATAATCCACAATCCACAACCTGACTGCTTGATATCCCAAATTTTGACCTAACACTAATGTGCATAAGTCCCATTGCACATGATGTTGCTTTGATGTTTATATTTTGTATATGGGGCATAAGACCCCATTGTAAATGAGTATGATGATTTGTTAGATATATTGGGTGTTATCCAATGCATACGTTTTATTTATCATGTATGGGATTGTATGTTTTTGGCATGGACCTTGAAGCACATTATTGATGAAATATTTTGTTGAGCGCGAGCTCTGGTGCACATGAGTGATTTGATATTTGTGTTGAACATGAGATCTGGATCACATGAGTGTTTTTATGTTTGTGTTGAGTTCTAGCTCTAGAGCACATGAGTTATGAAATGTTTGTGTTGAGCGCCAGCTCTGGAGCACATGAGTTATCAAATGTTTGTCCTGAGCGCCCACTCTGGAGCACATGAGTTATCAAATTTTTTTGTTGAGAATAAGCTATGAAGAACATGATATATAACAATTGGAAATGTTGGGCATAATCCCTGGAGCATTCCATATTGACATTGAGAATAAGATCTAGAAAATTAGATCCTTGGCCATTGTATCCCGATATGTATTATACAAGTACACCCTAGGATTAGTGTTGAGCAAGAAGATATTGAATTGCACTATGCATAACTCCCAGTTTTTAGCTTTGAGTGTGGGATTTGAAAAATGCTAGGAGTTACTAAAAACTAATTGTGTTGAGTGAAAATGACTCTAATAAACATCGACCTCATCTCACTTATTTTTAAGTTGATTAAATGAAGTTTTGAATTTCTACTTCTCATCAAGTACTAAAGAACTACCATGGTATACAAGGTAATACAACATGCAAGGATGTTGAGAGATGCCTAACTTTGTTCACCAACCCTACCTAAAGGCCTTAATAAAAGAAATGATTATAAGCTATTGAAAGTACCATGTGATTGGGATCATGCTATATGATTCCTAAAGTAAATGTTAAAACATAATATATGTATATATAAAGTTTTATATGTTACAAGTAAAAGGGTAAGTACCTATATTAAATGTAAGGGGATAATAATAACTATAATAATTAATAAATAATCTATATGTTATTACTTACTAAAAATAATTAAATAAATATTTAATCCTAAAAGAGTCAAAGTAGGAACTAGTAAAAGAGTTCATAAAATAAAGTATAATAAATAATTAAAGTTCACATAAATCAATTAAAAGATTATTTCAAGAAAATAAATGATTCTTGATATAACTGAAGTTTAACTTCCCGTTTTCCCTAAAGATTGTCTATAAAGACCCAAGCCAAGAAAAGGTGTGGGAATTCCATTCTATTCTATCTGATCATTATTTTTCTAATAATTTTGGGGAGAGAATTTCCAAAAGCAAAGCAATTTGGTACAGAACCTCATATTCTAGATAGGTGAAGCCTTACCTTTAGGATCTATAGACTACTTGCATGTTGGAACCATCTCGGGGGGATCAAGATTGAAACCAAGAATGGTTTTGTGTCATGGTTGGTTGGAGTGTGGTAATTCCCAAGTTATTTGATTCATAGATATGAGATCAGAATTGTCTAAGTTCTTATTAATTCTGTGTGTTTAAGTGTGCATGGTTCTAGCCATTAATAAGCTACAAATTGTAGGTATGAGGTTTTTACCTTCTCTAGTTTCTTACCGATTTTACTATGTAGGGTTTATAATCTTGATTGGAAATATGCACATTGAATGCATGCTTCAACTAGTTTTCCATTTGTTTATAGAAATTTATTCTGAACTATTTCTATATAAACTCTAGGGATAGATTTTATATTACACGTTGATTTATTTGCTTAATCTTAAACTCAAACATTACTTCCTAGATAGGAGTTTATAGTTTAATTAATCTTAGTTTGATTTAAACAAGTTCTCGAATGATTTAATTGCCAAACAATATATCTTAGATTTAAACCCTAGTTATTAAGATAGCTAGCTACTGGATCTTGCTCAAACATTGTTGTAAAGTTAAACCAGATATTTCATAAATCTAGGTAAATTAAACCCTAATAGTATTTAAAACCAAATAAAATCTTTCCTCCCCTGAAACTAAAACATTATTTAAAACTCTGTATCAAAATATTTAAATAAACCATTTATAAATTATAAATATACAAACTAGAGATCAAGTCTATGAACTCATTAATTTAAGCCCTATCCAAAAAATTTAAAAACAAATAATAACTACAAATTTAAGGAAACCAACAAATTTGAGATCAAATATCTTAAACATCAAACCAATTCGAGTATGCTGGCAGATTTCATATTGCCAACAGAAATACTTTTGTTTCCATCTCATAATTATTTATAAACATCAATATTTATACCAACCGACACATTAAATAAACGTTGTAATCCATACTATGAAAAAAAGCACAGCCATCGAATTCACTCAAAACAAGAAGGCTGAGAGCCTAAAACAAAGTTACAATTAATCCTAATGTATCATATCCAAACCATGCCATGGAAACATTAAAACATTTCTAAGAATTGTTAACCCAAACTGACCATTTAATCTTTTCCAGGATTGGTCACATGCCTTTATATATTCATTTCATAAATTACAAATCAAACGCTAACATCGAATTGAAGCAAACCATTTACATATTTAAAATATAAAGACATAGTCATTCCCTATGCATCGTGCTAGCAAAATCACATTAACTAAACCATGAGCTCACATTATCAAACAAGGAGGTATGTTCGTACACCTCTTCCCATACAAATAAATTATATCCAAGATCGAATCCTCTGAAACAACCAAATGAAAAGATCAAACCACAAGTCCATCTATTTGTATTCCATCCTAGGATCGAATCTTGTAGTCTCAAACAAATGAAACAACACACTACTATTTATATATTAAGGGTTTTGCCTCTCAGGCTCCCTGTAAAGGTTTTATATAACCAACTGTGTAAACAATGACAAAATAGAGCTACTGAGCCGAATAATTATTGGCTCACACAATGAATTCACCAAAAGACTTGGTAAATCAGATAAACTATAAGGCAAGTATATATTAATGATAAGATAAGAGATGATATGTTACAAATGGTGGCCCTGCCTTAAATATGGCTTGGCCATTTAATGTTGAGGAGATGCCTCATTTCATAACCTAACTTAGTTAACCTAATTATTAATTATTTAATTATTATCTTAATTTATGTTCATTACATTGCCACTCTCTTAGAAAGGCTTTGTCCTCAAATCCTTATAATGTTTTCACATCATTCTTTATGATGTTGTAGCTGATGAAACACGTCGATATGAACTACTAAGTATAGAGCATAACTTTCTATATGCGGATGGGTCAATCCATCCTAAATTTATTTGTTGTTGGCTATTGGGATTCCCTACTAATCTGTCGTCTAGAGCTTTGATCATATTAGTATCATTTCTTTTGACATTTCCCACTTTTTAGAATTTCGGTTTTTATGGTTGGGGTGTCGACACCTCATTTCATAGCCTAACTTAGTTAACCTAATTATTAATTAATTAATTATTATCTTATTTTGTGTTCGTTATAGCTATGCTCTTTTCCTATACATCATATGCACAATCAACATCTAAACCATAAATACATTTTAATAAATAAACCCAGGATCCGTATCCATGCTAAGATTCGAGTCAATATTTGTGCTTACAGCTGTGAAGTAAACCCAACCACATTATTAATAAACTAATACATTTACGTTATTCATCGTACACTACTACCATAAGCATAGTTTTACACAGTTGAATCATTATTAGTGGCATTGCAAGCAATGGCACTATAAATATAAAGAAACACATCATACAAATAAACAAAGAGTCATTACCCAAACAAAGATTTCCATTAAGTTAATTAAAAACCAAATATAGATTGTTGCAAAATGATAAATTTTTACATAGATCCGAGCCAATATTAACATTCAAACATTTATCCAAAAAATTACATATAGAAGAGTCATGAAGAAGCTACACAATCCCATCTTTAAAATTCCAAGAAACTATCAAAATACCAACCAACAAAATGAATCAACAATACATTACCCCCACCCAAAGCTTGAATCTCCTACTAAAACAAACAACAATGTAAAGGCCATTTCCAATTTTGGGGATTACCCAGAGGCTGGTTATGGAATCAATCTATGGAACCACCCTCAAGCTACGATGATTGGCATGCCTTGCCCAACTACATAGACCCGAAACAATTATCAGAAGTACGCATATCAAAACCAAAAACCAAACAAACAATACAAGTGCAGACCAACGCTGATTCATACATGTTCCAAGAGCATGAAAGCTTACTGGTAGCATAGCATGAGAGGCACAACTTGAACCAGGATCACGAGACCACCCTCTCCTGCACCATCAAAAACCAAATGAACAATACCAAATAGTTGGCTGAAACCTCAACCCAAAAAACCTAGTCAACAGGGCTCCCACTTCGTTGATACTCAACTCACCGCGATCTCCCTGAGCATCGGCCCAGACAAGTTTTACCCTATCCAGCAAAACCCACAGAGTGGATGAATTTTCACCCAAGATGTTCAAAGGAGGGCCGAAGGAACTATGTTTTCATAGAAAAGAAGAGGACTATGGGAATCGATACTTTGTTTGTCTATCTATCATATCTAACTAGTCATATAATCATTCACGGACCCATTCATCATCACTAGTCGACAGGTCACATCATTTATTCATAGAAGAAGCATCATATAATGGAAATAATCGTACTGTCACGCAACAGATATACGAAAAGTAATATCATTCATAAGCAGTAAACATTGCATTATAGATCCATGTCACAGATTCGCTTCATCAATGGATTTGAACAGTAGGAAAACACAAAAAGATAATATAAAGATAGTAATTCAGATCACTCTCCTTCCCATTATATTAACCTCGCGCAATTAACTACAAATTCAAAACAGATATTTCACAGTCTACCACTTGATCTTCTCCGTGATCTCTCCTTTTTGGATCTATTGATATCCATTCATTCACAATTCTTCTTCTATTTATAGGATTTCTCCTTTACATTCATCATCCATTTCTAAGTAACTTCTAACTAACTCCCAACTGACTAATGACCAATATCGACAAAAATGTTGTCAAAAATACAAAAAGTGACACCAAATATTCATAAGTATTCTATCTTCCCCCTTGTGTGCTATCCTTGTCTTGCACAGTGTCTTTCAAGATTGCTCAACATATACGAAGCTACGTAACTTACCCCAACCCCCTACCAAAATTCCCCCAACACAGTCATGTGGCTCATCCTTGATCCATGTGAGGTGGACATGGTGTATTGGTTAATTTTAATCTTGAAGTCTCTGTACTGCTAAGAAATTTGAGTTTCTCAGCAATGTCTTGACTTATAAGAAAATACTACTTTAACAAGTTCTCCACCATCTTGGCATTGAATTCCTTTTTTCTTTCCTACATAGCCTGCAGGGTAGTGAATTCTTTTACCGACAGTTGGGCTCCAATTTCTTGGAACTCGTCGATCTAGTCACTGTGTTTCTACTTTCTCTACTATGCTTTTCCAAATAATTGTTGTATCTCCTTCAGATCTGCAAATCGTGTGATTGACATAAGTGGTGGCATCGTCCTCAATGCTATCTTCAACATCACCAACTGGTTCTCAGCTTCTTGCAACTGCTTTGTAAGTTGCTCTAACTATTCATCTTGAATGAGACTGCCCCAGAACTATGCCGTTGCTTCCATGACCTTTTTATCCTCTTGCTCAGTCTCTTCAAATTGTGCCACTATCTCTTTGATGGAATTCTTTCATTCTGCAACCTACTTTGGAGGTGTGTCGAGGTAAACCATAGCACTCAATAGGATATTTTCCAATTGGAGATGTGCAATGACATCTCCAAGTCGCTTGGCATTGGTGACTACATCTAGCTTTGCTGTGCATTCATGTATGTATTGGAAGGTATTTGTAATGGGCTCTTCTACCTGCCCCAGACTCATGAAAAGGTGTGCCTTCTAAATAACAAGGAGGTTAGTTTCTTTCTCCAGCTCTGTTATTTCTTCTAAGACCTTTGTCTTCAACTCTTCCTAGGACTTCTTGAGCGCCTCGATTTCCTACGATGCGGCTACTGTCACTATTTGCTTTTCCTGGCACAATTCCTCTACTTCTTTTGGTAGCATCTCTTCTACCTTGTGCGACCACAAGTATTAGTTGTTGATGTACTTTTGTTGATCAACTAATTCTTGGTTTTTGACCTATTGTATATGCAATAAGTTTTGGGTGGACAACTTGTTGATATCCACTGTGATACTCTGAAGCTACTGTAGAGAAGAGTTCACATCTGCTTGTCCAGCATCAATTGCAGTCAAGGGAACCTGAACATTATTGGCCTATGGCTCAGTGCTAATCGACGGGAAATCCTGTACAGCTACAATTTTTGGTCCTCTTCATGAAACAACATTATAGATTGAATCTATCTTCATGCGTACCTTAGCAAAACCTTCCTAGGTAGACTGCTGCATCTCTTTTGTTGCTGTATCATATGAGTCAGTGATATCCTTAATGAGTGATTGTAGTTGTGCCTCCATCACTAATATGGTGCTACTGCCTGCGTCCTGCTCCATTCACCGCTTGGTCCTTCTCTCTTCAAGGATGCGATGTGCTTCTGGATCGGTGTCTGTCAACAAATCTCCATCAGAATCATGATAAATCTGCTCTTTGTGTATAGGCTCATCAGGGGCGTCTACTGGTGGCCTCGTCAATACTTCCTCTATGCTTATTGGTTCACACTTATCTGTAGGCCAATCTTGAACTACTACGTCCAATTCTTCATCTGTCAAATTATAGGCCATTGGCATCCATTTCTTGTCAGGTTCATGCCGTGCTTGGATATGAATAGCATGTAGCCCGATGGCGAACCACATAATCCATTGATATTTCACTACTACTGCATATGATAACTGTGTAAATTTTACCACTGCTTCTTGTAATGCCTCCCAGTAGACCCAAAAGTGGATTGCATAATCTTCTTGTCAACTTGGTTCTTCAAACCCCCACAAATTTTGATATCACATGCCTTTGCATACGTTCACTACTTCAACCATCATCCTTTGATAATTTCCAGGCTCCATCCATGCTACTAACACGATGAGGATCAATAACCAACTATAAGTGAAAGGTCACTACCCATCCTTAACTCTGATTGCATCCTTTGTTAATTGATTCAACAAAAAGAGGGACCAGTTCATTTGGACTCCCTCGGTGAATTTCTACGCACATGCAATCACCCCTGAAGTGAACTGAATACGGTGATTTTTTTCTGAAAATCTTACTTGCAAAAATCCATCCACCAATATGCACTTCTTGGTCATTGATATTGTCTATGCGGCATTATTTTCCGTCGCTACAAGTTGTGCC
This sequence comes from Pseudotsuga menziesii, assembly GCA_001517045.1. Lineage (NCBI taxonomy): Eukaryota > Viridiplantae > Streptophyta > Pinopsida > Pinales > Pinaceae > Pseudotsuga > Pseudotsuga menziesii. The sequence goes on from LPNX010348553.1 coordinate 664,459, forward strand.
ATGTATTCAACTGTACAGCAAGTCACTTATCATTATCTTTACCTTTCAAATACTGCAAAGGGTCTTGCCCATCCTTTGGCAACCCTTTAATCTCGAATATCAAATCAACAGTGATTGTGATTGGTGTGTCCAACCACAAAGTTCCATCGTGAAAACATGCCAAAAGCTGCTTGATGCAGGGATTTACCTCGTTCAACCGCAAAAAATGCAGCATGTTGATCAGTCTTAGCAACCCTGCTATATCCAGCTCTTGTGCCAACTTCTGTGGGATCCACACAATGGTTCTGTTTAGGAATGATGGCAGAGACTCAAAGGGATCACTTGCTACATCGCCTAATGCCAATAGGTCATGTTCATCATACTTCATTTTCATCAAGGCTAGGAAAATATCCTTGTTGCACACCATCCATTTTGGTATTGGTGGCATCTTCGGCTGATACTTCTGATTTTTGGTCATGCACCGAGGCTTGGCACCAAGTCATGTGGGGGAGATAAACCCTAGGATATCTCTAATGGAAACACCCTTTGCAGGTGTATATTCCACAGCCTTGGAGCTAGATGGCCTTGTTTGTGTAGTTCCTTCTCCTTTCACTTTCATGGAAGTTCATGTCTACTTCTTCTACGACGACGTGGAGCTCGACTTATGTCCCTTCCCCTTCCCCTGCGAGATTGATGATGATCCGACCAGCATACTTACAACTTCCTCAACAATGGTGGTTGGTCAAACTCGTGACTCCCACTCACTCGAAATCTCCATAGTGTCTAGGGTGCACATCATGTCACACCAATGCTCCTCACTGGTCTAATTATCACACACCCTTTCCCTCACTCAAAAAATTTGTACAATGCACTCGAGAACTCAACTCTACAATCCTTGCAACTTGACATAGCATAGTGGTGCTCTCAACCCGCGTCGAGTGCCTTCTTATAACATTCTATTGATCCATCCTCATCATGACCAAATCAAATGCGGCCATCATGACCAAATCCGACATCAACGACATGAATCCTCCATCTATTTTTCCAACCAAATGGTTAGATCCTCCATTAAGACACATCACTTCAACAAGTGCCATCAGTTAATTGTCTTAATTGTGCTTCATTTATTACTGATTAAACTGTGTTGTGAGTCTACAGTTTTCACAATAGAGCTTCCTAATTGTACTACTGACTCCCCTACTTGTGCATCCACTCTCTCCTATTGTTCCCTTCCTCTGACTATGTATTTATCTCTTTGTTTTTTCCATTATGCAGTGCCTTAAGAACTATGCGATTTTGGCCCTATCTTGTAGGGCTTCAGTCAGCTACCATTTACTAGTTTTGGTAGCATCACTCCATCCAATTCTTGTAATTGAACAAACCCCCCAGAAGTAATTGAATTAACAAGATATGGACCAAGCCAATGCATTTGTAGCTTACATGGATGCTTTAGGAACTTGTTGTCATAGAGCAGCACCAAAATCTCCTTGTTGAAACTATTTTTTTTTAGATGGAAATAATGCAAAGACTTGTGTCAATCCTTCTCCACATGCTGATGGAACCCTACGATAAAACATTCATCTTCAAGTTGTATTAACTGTGCTGCATGCTCTTCTAATGTTGTTTCATCATCCATGCATGTCATTGCTGCAATGCACAGACTGGGAGCAATGTATTCCATAGGCATGACTACCTCTTAAACATATACCAGTTTAAACGGTGTATGTCCCATCAATATCTTGCAGGTGGTGCAATATGCCCATAATAATCCTGGAATTTTCAAATCCCAGTAATCTCAGTTAGTGTTACATACCTTTGTAAGTGTGTGCTCCAAGATCTTGTTGCATCCTTCTACAGTCCCATTCGCCCGTGGGTGATATGGTGTACTTTTCTTATGTTGTATTCAAAATTCTTCGGTCAGTGCTCTGACTGTGTGGTTAATAAAATGGATACCCTGGTCGCTCATCAATATCCTTGGGCATCCAAACCACATCATGATGTTGTCAAACAGAAATCTTGCAGTTGTCCCAGCAATGCAATCCACGACTGGTGCAGCCTCTACCTATCGCATCAAGTAGTCTGCTGTTATGATTATGTATTGCACACCAGTTCTCTTTCTATGGGGGTTGATTGGACCCACAAAATCCATGACCCCTTTATCAAAAGGTTGAAAATTTACCTGGGGTAGCAATGGCATCTCATCCCGCCGTGATGGCTTTCCAGTGTGTTGACAGACATCACAACTCCATGCATAATCTCCCGCATCATTATGTAGGGTGGGACACCATATCCCTGCCTGAAGCACCTTTCTTGCAGTGGCATGACCTCCATAGTGTCCCCCAATGAATCCCTCATGTGATTCTACTAATATTTCTCCTTACTCGTGGGGTAGGACACATCACCACAAAATTTCATCTCGGCCCAGCATATACAGGTGTCCAGCAATCAACTAATAATCAGAAGATTTAACCACCAACCACTTCTTTTGACTTTTGGAAAGTTCTTATGGTGAAACTCTTATCACCAAAAAATAGATTATTGGAGCATAATGGTCATCTACCATGTCAACTCAGAATAACTGTACATCAGGTAGTCCATCTTCAATATTAGTAGGTTGTTCACCTGTCTCAATTCTGGAAAAATGATCAAGGTCGGCATTCAAGTGGCTTGGCTTCACAATTATTTCAAAATCAAACTCCTGAAAGAGAAGTAGCCATCAACATATATTCCCCCACAACATAGGCTTATTAACGAAATACTTCAACGTAGAATGGTCAGTAAACATCTTGAAGTGACCACCTCAAAAAATATGTCTAAATTTATGCAGTGCATAGACCATTTCCAGACCTTCGCACTATTTGGTCATGTAGTTCTTCTCAACAAAGGACAACTTTTGACTAGTGAAACAAATCGAGTGATCCAAGTCTCCTTCACTAGGTTACGCAAGTACTACTCCTAGCGCAACAAAAGAGGCATCGACATGCACATGGAACTCTTTGTTCCAATCTAGGAATACAAGTATTGCACTAAATCCATCTTGGCCTTCAACATGTCGAAGCTACCTTGGCATTCTAGACTCCATACAAAGACAACATCTTTCTTCGGTAGTTTCTCCATAGGGGTAGTAATTGTAGCATATCCTCTAATGAATTTACGATAGTACCAGTGTGCCCTAGTTTCACCCAAAGCATATTTACATTTGTCGGTGGTGGTAATCTAAAAATGAGCGCTATCTTGGTAGGATCAACCAATAATCCTTGCTTGCACACAATGTGACCCAACAATATCCCAAACGATGCACAAAAAATGCACTTCTTGGAGTTCAGTGTGATCTGATGTTGTCGGCACCTTTCCAACAACATTCGATGCTTTACCAAATGATCTTTGATTGGACCATACACTGTCCAATCATCCATATATACATGCAGGAACTTCTGAATGAAATCTTTAAATGTCACGACAACAACTCGAGAAAATATTGCAGGTGCATTCTTCAGCCCAAAAGGCATCACTGTGTATTGGAAGTAGTCCACTCGATGACAAATGTCATTTTATGTTGATATTCCTTACTGATTTTGACCTGGTGATAACCAGAAAATCCATCGGTTAAAGAGTACATCTCCTAACCTCCTACTCCTTCAAGTACCTCATCTGTAAATGGTGTTAGAAAAGGGTCATGCATATAGGCATCATTCAGTTTTCTTAAATCAACACAGATCCAAACTTCACCGTTTTTCTTGTCTTAAACAACCATGGGACTGATCCATTTAGATTCTTCAACCGAATCAATTATTCTGGCATCCAACATCCTATCCAACTCATCTTTAATCCTTTCCTTGTATCACGAATTCAAGTGATACGACCTTTGTCTTACTGGTTTCCATCTGGCTTTAGTGGAATCTTCATCTCTCCTAAATCACCTAGTATCCCTTTCATTTCAAAGAATTTGGTCAGAAACAGAACTTGAAATTCATGTAGTAGGTCATTGATTTTTTCCATAGTCTCTTCATCATAATAGTCCCCAACACTTGCAAATTTTGGGTTCACTTCCGTTCCAATGTTAACCTTTATGATCTTCAGTGGCTGGATCATGGGATCAGTAGGTATTTTTGGTGCTGCAACATCCATACTCTTTTCTGTATTTGGAATATTGATATTTTGTATCTCATCATCATCTTCAGGTTCTCCAGATACATTACAAAATTCCATCATAGACTGCATGTGGCAATGTGAATGTGGATCCACAAGATATGCGACTGGTACAACTTTTAAAACCATGTCCCGAATTACCTAAAGTGTATTGTTGACATTGGGATTAGCATCTATGAAACTAAAGGTATGCACAAAGAAAACCATGATCTCTTCCCAAGTGGTTATTTCTTTGTGCAGCTCCATTGATTCATACCAGGATCTTGGCATTTCATCCAACGTGTGGATAAAGGCATGGAGCCATTCATCCTTTGGTCGCGATGCCCACAATGTTTGGAATTCCATCAAATGGACACTACAGTCATTCTGTCCATCATAATTCCCAGCGTGATAGATGTCTATGTTTCCAAAGAAAAATGTCATCAACCATCGACACTGCACCCATCCAGTAATTTTATTTTTATGAGTCTCCCTCTAGCGTGCTAGAGTAGCCTTCAGTGCTTCTTTCATCACCAATAATTGCTGCAGTTCCGAGACCTTTTCTTCAAATTCCATTAGGAACGTTGAAATTTCAGGTATGCCTTCATAAAATGGTAATTCAACAATCTCAGTCATGACATCAAACAACAATAGTGTATTCAGACCACATTTCCTAACTAATACATCATGCATGTAGTTTTTCCAGTTTTCTAGTGCATCCTCAGAATCAGAATATAGAGAACTAGCGTTGTGCCAACAGAGTTCTACATTAATAGTTTGGTGGATATAATCTTTAGAGATGTTGGAATATTGATCCCATCCCTTGATAACTTCATCTTTTAACAGTTCAATGTGTCTTCGTCCTTCTATGCGGTCCATAGGCGTGATAACTCAGATATCTTGATTCTCGAATGTCATCATCCTCTTCTTAAAGTTAATGATTACCATACTATCACTGGCCCATCCAATCTCGAGTAGTGAGGGATAGGATGCTTCACCATTAACAACTTCATTCACATCAAAGTTGGCATAATTTTTCATACCTTCAACGTCCACAACCAGGTTCGACACACGTCCAATGGTTTCACTTTAGCTTGATTAGCTAGCCGCAATTGCACAAGGGACCAACCCAATGTCAAACTTCACATATTCTGCCAGTTCTAATTTGTTAGCATGTTCACATCATATCCCATATCCAAAATTACTGAATCGACTTCATTTCCTGTCTTTTTCTTGTGTAAAGAGTTCACCGTGGAACCCTTCAGTTCCTTACCCGAGCGATGAAAAAAAAATTCAATCTCAGCTAAAGCATCTGGATCTCTTGCCAGTGATAAGAAAATATCAAAGAAATGTTGCAAGGTACCATGATTCCATGATGGTCCCGCCTCGAATGAAGAATCAAAAGTAGAAGTAATTTCATAAATAGGTGACTTACCAAGATTTCTTTCGATCGCATCCCTAGATCCAAAAAATATATCCTTCTCAAATTCAATATCGATCGACACCTTCTTTTGTCTAGCCAATAGAATCTATCGGAGGGGCCCATCCTCTCCTATCATGGCTCCTGCGCGGGTGACAATGTCAATGTTAACAACCTTTTTTCCGGGCTCTGCTGAGATCGTTGTGACCACCAGCCCCTGATTCTGGTTCATCAGTTGATTCTAAGTCAGAGGCATATTTTGATTCAATGGAAGTTTCATAGGTTGGTTCACAGTCTGATTCTGGATTGTAACTTGATTTTGGGTTTGATTCTGTAATTGGTTTTTGTTTTGTAGTTGATTCTGGTTCTGCAACTGATTCTGATTCTGCAGCTGAGGAATGTTCCCGGCCTGCCATCTTGCGATTAGCCGTGGGAATTTTTCGACAGTATGATCAACCATCATGAAATATGTGAACGAGCACTGCAAGTGTGGAATTCCCTCTGGTAATTCCCAAATACCCCACAATTATAACACTAGACTGATCCGTGACGTCCTCCTCCTCCTCCTTTTCCTTGGAATCCTCCGTGAAATCCTCCTTAATGTTGATACTGCAGTTGAGCCATCTATTGTGGTGGGGGATTTGGATGCTACTAAACATACTATGCAACTTGAACATACTATGGTTGTGGCTAAGGTATCACCATTTTATTGTACTCTAGCTACGGTGTAAACTACGGTTGTGGTGCAAACTATGGTTGTAGTTGCGATGGTATAAATTACATCTGCAACGGTGCTGCATACTATGGTTGTGGTCAAGATTTTACCACCTGAGGCTACGGCTGTGGTTGCTGTATTGCATGATGATCTTCACCCTTCAAAAAGCATGAATCATATGTTCATTCTTGAAGCAAATCATATGCATGACAGTCTTTGTCTTCATGTCCAACCAATCTACAAAATGAACAACATTGGTTGATTGGATTCGACACTATATTTTGCATGTTGCTACACTCTTCATGTCGGTGCCCATAGACTTGACATATGCGACACCATGGTATGCTGCCACAACTTAGTGCGTTCGATGCCCCAGATAGTAGATAATTCCAAAAGGTATGGCATGTATATTTAGTGTGTCCATCTGCATGACAACGAGTGCACCAAATATCTTCGTGATTCTCTTTTCCCTTCTTAATGTCTTATAATTTTAGCATAAAGTTTGGCAGTTACACCTGAATTTGGTTCATACCAGGTAAATTCTCTCCAACAAGTGAAGCTTCTAACTTCATCATGATATTTAGGGCCTGCATCAGTGGTTTCCGGATATGAGGTAATAGGGCTATGATAAACCACTCTTTATGGTGAACATTGCTCATATCAAATTTGACCCGTGCCATCAATGTCTTAAATCTTTGAGCAAAATCCCAAACAGTCTCATTTGAAAACTGCTTAATCTCTTTCAACTCAGTAATGTATTGCACCTTTGATTTAGGCTTATGGAATTCTTTGATTATTCCCTTATTAACTTCATCCAATGTTTTTGCAGGGGTTCCCATACAAACCTGTATAAATTTCATGTACCAATCTAGCGCATGCCCTATAGAGTGGTCACTAGTTGGCCCTTTTTAACATCATCATCTGTGGCTTGTCTAACAGTCCATTTTTCCTCGCATAGAAGCAAGTACGGCTTGGGATCGTTAGTCCTATACCCATGAAACAAGGGTAACTTTGTGTCATTGCCCTCCATCCTGGGCCTTCTTCCTATAGACACTGATCTAATACTATAATGTTGCTAGCATGTCGGGAAAGTTGACATAGAATTTGTATTTCTCCCTTAGTTTGAAGTAGTGCGCGGAGGCATGGGAATGATGATTCTAGGGTTTGATCTTATTGTTGTCTAGGGATTATTCTAGGTCTGGTTGTCCTCTTCATCACTGTAGGGCCGCTTCATCCCATGTGGTTATCCTTCATGGTTTTGAATTTTGATCGCAGCAAGACCTTCCCTTGTCCTCTGCCTCTTCTCTATTTTAAACTTTGCTCCTCCTTTCATATAACCACTTTCTTCCTTGACTTCCCTCATAGTATTGTCGACACTTGCACCCATATACCCCTTATCTTCCCATTCATCTCCCCCCTTTAGTCACAGTATCCACCACCTCCTCACACCATAGTTCTACTACTCTAGTTGCATCTTTAGTATACCCTTTTCATAGACAATCATTTTGATTGACAACTGTAGAGACAATAAGAACCTATCTCTGGGTCCATTGAAAAATTCCCTTTCTTCTTTGTTGTAGGATTTGGTAGTGTTTACTACGAACTCATTGATATATCCTTCTAGGATACTATCAAGCCAGACCTCAATAGCTCACGATGATCTGTTGTAAATTTCTTGCATCTCTTGGATCAATTCAGGGGTCGAGGATGTTGGTTCTCCTCCTTGGAAATTTTTCTTCTTGTATGTGAACAAACCCATCTACTCATACAGTATGATGGGAAACGTACAGAATTGAATACTCATGAGTACCATCATGTATGTAATTCTCCAACCACTTGTATGTTGTTAGTCCAAGGTTCTGATTTTATGCTTCAGCAACTTCTACAACTTCTGATCAAACCAATCTCAAATTTTCGATCATGTCAGATGTCACATCCCCTTCTCTCAATTGTAACAAGGTCTCAACAACACAACCATTTGTTGGTTCAAACCTCAACCAAAAAACCCAATTGATAGGGGTCCCACTCTGTCAACACTCGACTCATCACGATTTCCCTGAGAATCAGCCCAGACATGTTTTACCATGTCCAACAACACTCACAAAGCAGATGAAGTCTCACCCAAGTTGTTCAAGGGAGGGCTGACTAAACCAAGTTTTCGCAGAAAAGAAGAGGACTATGGGCATCGATACTTCATTTTTCTATCTATCATATCTAACCAGTCATCTAATCATTTGCAGACCCATTCATCACTAGTTGACATGTCACATCATTTATTCATAGCAAAAGCATCATATAACATAAATAATCATAATGTCACACAATAGATATACGGAAATAATATCATTCATACGTAGTAAACATTGCATTATATATCTATGTCACACAGTCGCTTCATCATTAGATTTGCATAGGAGGAAAATGATAAGAAGATAATAGTCCCATTATATTAACCTCGCGCAATCAACTGCAAATTCAAAACAAATATTTCACAGTCTACCACTTGATATTCTCTGCGATCTCTCTTTTTTGGATCTATTGATATCCATTAATTCACAATTCTTCTTCTATTTATAGGCTTGTGCCTTTACATTCATGGTCCACTTCTAAGTAACTTCTAGCTAAATCCTAACTAACTGATGACCAATATCCAAAAAAATGTGGTAAAAAATACAAAAAATGACACAAAATATTCATAAGTAGTCTATCTTCTGCCTTGCATGCTATCCTTGTCTTACGCAGTGTCTTCCAATATTGCGCGGAATCCACAATGTTGCACAACTTACCCCAACCCCCTTTCCAAAAAAAACCCTACACAACGCTTGAGTCATGTTGACCTTGCTTCCCAAGGAGCATTTAATTTGCCACCCTGTCCACCAATGTTAACTAGATCAAAACCCATATTGCTATAGTTTTGGTTCACATCATATCCACCATTGCATACCAAACACCATCACATAAGTCTTAAACCCTCCAACTTCATGCTATCTGAAATTTTTCATGGCATATGCTTATGCCATTAACATAATCCCATTATACCATATAGTGCAAGCATATACTATAATGTATCTAAGGTTTGAAAACCTTATCATATAGTTTATACAATTAAGATTATAAACCTGCATACATATAATCTCATACACCTTATTACCATAGGATTTAGGTATGTTTTAGGCTTAGTAATTTAGTCCTCTTTTCACAATGTTATGCACAGGAATAGTGTAGTGTAGATATAGTTTGTTGTAGATGTAGGATGTCTTTATTGCCACGATCATAAGACTGAGCTTATCGGTGAAATAGCCTACACAAGAAAATAGGAGTCTGCATTAGTCCATGAAGAAATAGCTAAACCCCATAGCAATACGAGTCCTTACCTTTTCGAGTGGACCCTTAATGGATAGAACCCCGCCAGTGCACCCCTTGACATATAGAGGCAAGTCATCCTCTTATTAAATAAAACCATATATGAATTTAAATACATGTAAGGTAAAAGTAAATTGTAACACAATATAAGCATCTGCAAATGTCTGCAACTAATAGACAGGAAGAGTAAACCTACAAACATGTCAATGTAATAGAAAAACATCATGTAAAAAATCATCATCAAATAGGGAAACACATAGAGGGAAAGAATCTTATGAAACTTAGGTTCAATATACAATCAAGTCTTATAACGCAAGAGTTTTAACGATGTGCTTGAATTTATTATTTTATTAGCCTAGGAATTTTATTTTTTTAATTATGAATTTTAGGGACATTACAGACTCTAGAAAGAATGTTGCAGCTGAGAAATAGAAAAAGTTGGTTTTTTAAATTTAAGAAATGCATATCCGCAATACGCAATTGCAGAAGGAATTTGTGGAATCCTATTTCGAAAAAGTTGAAAGGCAGTCCCACAACCTGCAACACGCAATTGCAGGAGGTTAATTGTGGGGGGAATTTATAGAAAGGTAATTGCGGAAAAGTAATTGCACAAAGGGAATTGCGGAAAGATAATTGTGGAAATTTAATTATATAAATTTAATTGCACAAATATCATTGTGGAAGGTTAAGTACATAATGAATTTGTGGAAGCTAGTTTCGAAAAAGTTGAAATGCACACTTGCAACCCACAACCTGCAATTGTTAAAAGAAATTTTGTGGAAAGATAAATGTGAAAAGGTGACTACTGAAGAGGAAATACAGGTCATGGAAAGATAGTTGATAAAAGGAAATTGTGGAAGGATTCATGTTGCGGAAAGAAAATTGCGGAAGGATTTCTTCTTCCAAAAAGATAATTGCACAAAGGCAATTGTGGAAAGATTTTTTTACGGAAAGGTCATTGTGGAAAGACAATTGTGGAAGGATGTATTCCTGCACATGGTGAAGAATTCCCACACAAGTTATATAAAATTATAGCAAAGAATTACCTTAAAGGTGTTTAGATATTCTTGAATATGGCGAAATCATGAGCATCAACTAGAGAGGAATATGCATCATAACAAGAACCATATCTAAATGATCAACGAGGGTGAAAGTTTGATGCTTGAATAAATTTCTTATCCATAGGAAAGAAAGATAAAAGAAAATACATGATGTGATGCAGCTATAGGAGTAAGCTTTGATACCAATTGTTGGAATATTGGACAATAAAGAGAGGGGAGTGAATCAATATTGATAACTTTTAACAATTAAAATGATTTTAACTTATTCAATAACATGCATGATCAACAAGATAAAAAGAACACAACTTTTATCGTGGAATCGTAATTGAGAAATCCACCAACACTTTCTATTACTGCAAATTATATTTACAAAATAGTTTTTTCCTGCTACTATAGACAAGGATGTTGCTACACCCTATTTACCAGTAACTACTGGAAGGAAGATACAACCACCTAGTTTTATCAACTGCTACTAAAAGGATGCTACGACACCCTATTTACTAGCTATCATTGGAAGGAGGCTACAAACCCCTATTTTAGCATTGGAATTTAACCAAAGGTTGGTAGAAGGCTCATTCCCAAGTAACAGTAGAACCACTTTAGACTGTGCTTCTATCCCAACATAGTCAGAGAGGGATCTCTTGTTTACTTACCAAATTTGCAGATGCAAGATATTCAATCGAGAATGGTCAGGAGGTTAGATTCTTGAATGGGGTAGGTATGTTGTTATAAGGTGTAGGTAGGAATATTAGAAAGGGGGACCATTGGGAAATGGAGTCATCAGTACTGGTATGGAACATATTTCAAGAAGTATAGAATTACGGAAATTTACAGACAGAGGCAAGGTAGCCACCCATCTTTCAATCAAGAGATATTTAGTAGGTGATTAGTGGATGAGAGGAAATATCCCATCATGCAAAGCATTTACAGGATGAATTCTACATGAATTTAGAAGAAATTGTTTAAAAATGTTTGAAACAAAGTGCCGAGAGAATACAGGATGAATTCTGGCCCTTATACAGTACTGTCCAAACATGAAAGAAAATAACAAACTAGAATGAAAAACAAGATAAACATTCATGTAAGGAAGTTAAATATTGAAAGAAAAGACGATGCAAGAATATCTGCCATGAAATATTATCATTCCTTTACAATTTTATTCACATCATGGAATGCCAGAAACAAATTACAATGGAGAGCCTCGACCCTTGAAGGTTTCCCAACCAACCCTATCTGCCTCTATCGAGAGTATATTTATACTATTTTAGACATGAGACTAATCCCTGAAACAAAAACTAGAAATTGTTTTTAGTCACAATTAGACACTAACAGTTTAGAGTGTGGTACTATTGCAACAATTTACAAATATTAACAGACATTATGGAATTTCCATGCATGGTAATTAGACTGGAAGCGCATAGTTTTCTTCATTTAGGTAACTTGGTATGAAAACGATTGTCATATCACTTCCTGGTGGTCTGCTGCTGACTCAAAATGCTCCTAACATGTCTTTCTAATTCCTTTGACTGACCTACCTTCTTCAAAATGTGGTGCTCAAAGGATGAAAAGAAACACGAATCCCATTGCTCATCCATTTTCCCAGCTCCTCTTTAGCCTGGTAACACTATTATAGGAGGGGAACATAAAAAGGGTGGTCCTACATTTGATGATGATGCCTCTGAAGTGGCTTATAATTCTTGTGCTACTCTCTACCTCTCGATGAGGGGGGTTCTCCTATAGGCCACACTGCTGGGTGTCTATTTGACCTCCCCTTTTCCCAACCTTCGCTGTAGCCCCTCCCTCTTCAGGTAACACTGTTGGATGTGGGGTTTGGAAGAAGGGTCCTATTGCTCCTGGCTAAGATAAGCCTTTGCAGTGGCTTGTCATTCTTGTACTGCTCGCCTTCTATGATGTGGGCTCTACCACAGGAAATATAGTGGAGTGTACCTCCACCATCCCCATCACCCTTGGAAAGTGGAATTCACAAATAGGGCAGTGCAAGAATTCCACCCCTGGTGCTCCAACCCGAATAACTGCTCCCACAGAGTGCAACCTAGGACTGTATTCTTGGACGGAGGCTTTGGAGGCAGTGATGGAATCAGGGGCTCCTGGAAAAACACCCACTAGAAATGAGTGTCCAGGCAATGTGCCATTGGAGGCATGGGCATCTAAAGACGAGTATATCTCTAAAAATTCTTCACGTCTGCGCCCAAATGGTTGGTGTCATCCTTGGTGTGGAAAACTAAGGCGATGAGCAAGTGTATAAACTAACTCACCAACCATCAATACACCCAAACCGACAAGTTTTTTGAACCAAATTGCCATTTCTGAATTTTAAAACTTCTATGGACTCGCAACAAAATGAAACCTCGGGGTCTAAAAGTATGCTAGCTCATTCCTGGTATTCAAAGGATTTGTAAGATGGTGTTATATATATAAGGTTGAGGGATTGGTCTCTGCAATGACTAGTCATCATTCCTGCACATTTTGTTATTGAGTGTCTTGGTGCTGACACATGTGAGGGCATGAGCCAAGTGATCTTTTACCTACTGGATATCTAGTCACGTCGCTTCATCGACTACGACACCTTACTATTTGCTGCGTGGAATATTTTTAGTTGTCATCTTGTGTAATCAACCCCATGCTGTAAAGCACATGGAGTGGATGTTCTCACACTCCCTTGCTCTTATGACGTAGGAAACAGAATGGTCTCCCCCTTTGCGCTTTCCTTGACCCATGTGAAGAGTGGATTCATTGGTTACTTCCTTACTTTTGCATGCCAAACCACATGAAGGATGCCCGTCTTTAGGTGATATGGCTCTACCATAAGGATGATTTCTCTTGTACGCAAATTACAAATGGAATCTGGGGAATCAATTAATCTACTGAGAGGCAAATCATGTGTGCGAACATCCCCCCTACTATCATATCTTCCCTGGATGTGATACCAACAGCCTTAAGACTCTCTCAACCCTTGAATTTGGTCTCCTTTCACAACTATCATCCACGTTTCATTAAAATTCAGCTGTCGATTCATGATCAACCTTCATCAAGACCATCCAATAATGCGCATGTTAACATTTGGCCAATATTCCCCTATCTAATCAAGTGATCACTTTCAAGTCCTAAAATCCTCCACGTCCATTGATCAATCTAGACCCTTCGTCATGACTATTTATCTTTGAAGCCAGTACCACTTTTCATGATTTGGAATCGTGACTTTATCCGTGCTAGTTCGGAATGAAAAATCATATATGGCTGTAGATCTGCTCATACTATTATCTCTACCGTTAGATGCCTCTGTCCTTTAATCCATTTTGCAATTCGAAAAATCTCCCTCTTTCGTGCACATTTGCCTAGTGGAATCTCCTCAGGCCGTCAATCAAGATTCTCCTTGATCTCGGCCTTTCATCGTTTATCACCTTTAATAGGCATCACGAATACCAAAATTAAATATTTCCTTGCATATTCGGTGTATGGAACCACGCTCCATCGGTGATCTTCTTCGTTTTGAATCTGGGTCGTTGATCTATGACGCCCCTTTATCTCATTTTCATTGCTACATGTCTTGACCTTTGGAAGGATCTAGCTCCATAGATCGAGATATCTTATCCATCTGACGGTCTTAGCTAAAGGAAGATATCAATTGGATAACCTGAGGGGTGCTTGTATAATTCTTCATTGAACAAGACCCTTTTCAAATCCTTCCAAGCCCATAAATCAACAGTTTCAAATGGAGTGCTAACACCCTGGTTTTATTAGCTCCTACTGAAAGGATTATACTACACCCTACTTACCAACTACCACTAGAAGTAATCTACTGCTGCCTAGATTTATCAATCTCTACTGAAAGGATGCTGTGACACCCTCTTTACCAGCTTGCACTGGAAGGAGGCTACAACCCCCTGGTTTATTAGTTGTTGCTGAAACGATGCTACAAAACCCTATTTACCATGTATCACTAGAAGGATGATACGACCCCATTTTAGGCCTATAGATTTCCCTAATACTACATTGCAACCCTATTATGTTTTTATCTACTTTCAGATCTTATGTCTTCAATTTTGTCCATACTTTCTCATTACTTCCTTAGTCTCTGTCTTCTACTATTGCTACATGGATCTGGACTAAAGAGACACATTCTTCCTCTTAAACCTCTTTCTCTAAATACCTTTAATGCATGTTGTCCACTAAGTTCCACTTAGGGGAATTTTCAAGTCAGACACCAAGGATCAGAACAAATCACTTGTTCTTACTCAATACTCGAAAGTCCCATGGTTTCATTAGGGCCACTTATGGACCCTTTTTTATGTTCACACCCTTTCGAGGGAATTATAATAACTGACATAACATGAGTTTCTTTTATTTGAAAGGATTGGCCTTCTTAGAATTAGTCATCAAGGTCATCATTCTTGATTGTTTTATTCCTTGTTAATTATATGATGCTATTTTAAGCGACATATAATTTTCAAGTTTTTCTCTCAAAATCCTCCAAAGTTAGGATGGTGAGTTTGGTAAATTTTTTCTCAAAAAGGTTATTATATCCTAGATTCTATGTATTATACCATTCTATTCATATGTCCATAGTTTCATGAGCATCTGATAAGTCCCCAATAGGATTTTTTAATTTTTATTTTTTTAATCAAACCATCGATAAGGTGTATTTTAATTATAATATTTCAAAAGGTCATAAAATTGGGCCTAGGGATCCAATTTGGTCACGGGGATGCTCCTTTTTGGACCCAAATACCTAAATTAACCCCTAAACCCACTTTTGAGAATCAAATTAGTAATTTTTAATCATTAATTTGTTTTTTTTTCCAAAATGGCTCAAAGGGTCAAATAAATGGAAAAATAGGAGAAACCCCAATACTAAATCAAAGGAATATTGTCTAGGACTTGTCTATAAGGTGGAAGGTTGGTTGAGTATATTTTTAGGGGCATTTATGAGGCTCAAGAGTATCTCCAATCTTCTCTCTGAGGTGTCATACAACTCTCCAATAAATGGGGTCACATTCTCCTCAAGGAGGGTGCAATCCCTCATATGGTTTAGGTGGTTGGGAGAGGTGGAGGCATCCCGAGACATGTGGCTCACCTCCTCTGAGGTGGAATCCCTTCATCCCTTCTAAGACACATATAGTAGGAATTTATGGTTGTAAATTTCTTACTAGTATTTTTCTTGCAAGATATAGGAGAGCATTTACTTATATTTAGTTGTATTTCAACTCTTTCTCATTTCCTATTTTTTACTACACTAGATATAACTTTTTATGCAGGGGTTTCTTATAGGTTTGATTTGTAGGTTAAATTTTAAAAGGATGATTTAAAATCAGTTGTATCCTCTTCCTCTTTGAAAATATTTCATGTTTTATCCTATTTCTACAAGGTTTACAAAGATTTCATACGAAGATCAAGCAAGGCTCCAAGTTGCTTTACATCTTCTCAAAACAATTCTCTCTCCTATTTCCAGTTACATAGTTTGAATATGAAAATTTGATGGATATGAATTAAAAGTATGATAATTACAATCTAATTATTTAGAATAAAAAAAATAGATTTAGAAGTGCTTAAAAATAATCGTCTTTTGCTGAATCTAAAGTTGTCATTTCAATGCTTTAAAAACTAGTAATTTTTTCCAATATTTTGCAAGTACTGAAATTAGTTTTATTTTTTATTTTTTATTAATTCATTCCATAATATTATAGTAATTTAAATCACTACTTTTCAGAAGGTTGAAATAAGAATAGGAGGAATCTCTGCTCAGAATCTGAGTTTTGGGTCTCTTAGGACACCAAAAAACCCCTCAGTTTTCCCTTTTTCTTCATTCCCCTTCAGTCCATAAAGTTGTATAAGTATTTAGACCAGTTTTATAGGTTCTAAGACATATTTTAATTTCATTTTTCTGATATTGTAATCATAATTAACAAATAAATCAAATGGGATACACAACTCCCACACTTCATCCCCCCTAGGACGATGATCAGATTCCCCAGGTATAACAGACAAGAGGAGTAAGAAACTCAAAGTAATAGCTGAATGGAAAAGTAATCACTAAAACATGGATATAGGAAAACAAAGAGTGCTATGTTCAAGGATGACATGCTGCCATTACTGAAAACAAGAGAAAACTTCTTCCTTACCGTCCCTGTTAAATTTTAACGAGTCCAGGAAAGTCAACTCGGTTCCCTCTTCATTTTTTAACAAGATTGAAGAGATGGGAAAATAATGCTTGATATTGTCACTGATTCGTGGATTTAATGAGCCTAAACTAGTACATGCTTAGTTAGTGTTTTCACATTTAGAGAGTCTGAAAACTCCAAATAAGACTCCAGGGGGGTCCTTTTTCATCCAATTTAGTCTCCTGAGGCCGAAAAAGTATAAAACAAACCACAGAAGAAATCTCTTAATTTCTGAAGAAGAAAAGGTGAACATTTTTCGTACTTAGTCAGGAAGGTCCAAAAAAGGTTAAATTACCACCTACTCAACGCTCCTTCCAAAACATCAGTTTAATGAGTATGAAGGAAAGCAAGATCACTTGGAAAGATCCATTTGGTTATGAGAAATGGGGCTTACAACAATAAACTCGTTGCTTTGTTCTTAAGTGTTTAACGAGCATGACAAAGACACAAAGTACACTCATAATATTTTTCATGTTTGGTTCCAGAGCACGAAAAAGAGAAAACTAAGCTCAAACCAGGTGCTCCTTTTCCATAAATTTAGTCACTCAGGTCCGGAAAAGTGATAAACCTATACCTGAGAATACTATTCTCAATTCAAAAGAAAAGAGAGTGATCCTTTCTCGTATTATTCCGCATGGTCCAAGAAAGAGATAGCCTACCACCAATGCAGATGCCCACTCACATATTCTTAACGAGCTTGAACGGACGAGTTAACTCGGCAGTCAAGTCTATTTTGAAGGAGTCAGACCTAGGCCTAAAGAAACTCCATAGGGATGGGGAGTCCTATAAAGGGATAGCTTGTAAAAAGAGATTCAAAAGAAACTCTATTTGGCATGAAAAATAGCTAAAAGGATACCCCTGAACCTAAAACAGATGCAGCATGAGTACCAAAGGATGACATAGGCATATAATAAGGATACTCATGGAAAAAGGGTCCTAGCCACGGAAGAAGAATGGTAAAAAACAAGGGACTAATGGCTTAGAATACCATAGTCCATGGCAAAATGTTGAATGCTAAGGTTAATGTGGATTGAATAAAGATGCCAAAATGTATTGGAAATTACAAAACCACCCTATTGGAGCAACAACACCTTGTAAGGATGAAAAACCTATTCCAAAGCACAAATAAGTATGGTATTAGTTGATTGACATTTCAAACTATAGAAAAAGACCCACTTTAAGAAATATAATTTCTATAAATAGTTTGAAAATTAAAACAAAACTCACCATTTGAACTTTTGAGCCATAAAAAGCAAGTTTTACCCTCTACCTTTGTTCGATCATTGTGAACAATTGGACCGATGAAATCGAAATACGCCAGTTGCAGGTAAGCCTACACCCTAAACTCTTCAATTTGATCCAAGCAATTGTTAGGTTTGAGTCTGAATTCCATATTAGAAAGCATCCTAAACTATAGCATGGCGCATACGCGGGTTGCTGATATGGAAAATCGCGGATACGCATTCCATACGCGGGTTGCCTAACAAGACAGTCGCGTATATTACGCGACTTGTCTAAGTAGACAGTCACGTATACTGCGTGGAGGAGAAAAAGAGTAAATATAGTCAAAATTTTTGAATTTTAGTATGGAATAATTGAATCAAAATACTTGTATTTGCTAGGTAAAAGATGGTTCTGGAATGGAGGGAAAGGGAGCACGAAATAATGGACCAAGCGACACTCCAAAGCACGCCAACCATACATGCATTATGCACAAGTGGGCTGGTAAAATTCTTTTGTACATCGTCCATGCGGGCCAATGTCTGCATACTTGAGTTCATGGTCAATTATTGGGATCATGAGTTGGGGATGTTCAACTTACAAGGTGAAACCTTAGAGCTGACCACTGAAGACATATATTTCATTACTTGATTGTCACGACGAGGAGCGCTAGTGAACTTAGAGGGAACTAGTAGGGGCGGTGCCCCTTAAGTGTCCAAAACTATGTAGATGTGTTCTATACACCGAGTACTCAAAAAAGAGGAACTAGCATTCCGATTGCAGATATCCGAGATTTTACTCTCCAGGTATTAGCTAGCACCATTGTGAGAATATCAAGATCCTCATCTTTACATTTGGCCACAAGGAACCAAATGAGGCTGGCAGTTGACTGTTTTAGAGGTGCTCTCTATGATTGGTGTTTGGGAGTTTCCCCCATCATGAGAAGACAACTATCTGACTGCAAGAGGGGAAGGTGTAAAAACTTTTGCTATGCTAGCATATTAGTGGCCTTCTTCTTCTTCGAGAGTGCCAGCATTGAGGCCTGCCATGCCACTACTGATCAGATCTCCACGTCAGCCGAGGCTGAGCAGGTGGGGCAACATATTCCTCCATCAAGGAGGAGGAGACTCAATACACAACTTCTATGATGATGACTTTTATACCTGGTGGGAATGACAACTACCGGCATTGGAGCATTTTCCATACGCCGGGATGGACTTCCGAGGTAACCTTGACCTTATCCTCCCTCCAGGAGGAGCATGGGGAGAGCTAGGTAAGTAATTTTTAAATTTTTTTCATTTTCAAATTTTTATGAATTTTTCAAATGATAGATATATACATATGTACAAGTATTAATCCTATTCATGTGTCAAAATGCAGATATTGGACCGGTCTGCCCTGAAGGGTACCCTCACATGTTTGTTCATCCTAGCATGGGTGAGGATCCAGTATTGATCGGGGTACTAGAGGGGAAGCTGGCCAGGCTGACCCAACGAGTACCTACTATGTGGATTGAGCATATCCCTACAGCCATGCAGGAGTTTGTTGTGGGGGTTCCACCGGTTTGGTTACATCTTTTCAGACAAGTAGTTAGAGCAGTGCTCGTATACATAGAGGCGGTGGAGGCTGCCAAAGCCGAGGAGGCTGAGGAAGCCAGAGTGCAGAGGGATCATGGGGACCAAGGTGGTCCTCGTGACCAAGGAGGTCCAGCTTAGACCTAGGGCATTTTGGTGGACTATGATCCACATTTTGTACATTTTGTATATGACGGGATCTGAGGATCAGACTTGACCTATCTACAGACAGATATTTTAGATATATATATATATATATATATATATATATATATATATATATATATAGGTGTTTGTTGTCAGTTTATTTACAAATGTTTTCCATATGTTTCTTGTATATCATTATAAAATGTGTGTGAGATGCCAATCCAAAATGTAATTAGCATATGCATCAGTCAATGAATTCTAGTTTCGTGGGAATATGATTGAAAGTAATAACCTCAAAATGTCTTTCCAATAAATGAATTTGCATGAACTGATGTAATAAGATAGGGTTTCATACCTGATAAGCTCGATTGAGCTGGGAAACCACCAACTGAGAGTCCAAATGGACCTCAAGTTGGGTAATGCCATGTGAAAAAGCATCCCATAGGAGCTCAATTATAGCCCTATACTTAGCAACATTATTAGAAGCAGGACCTAGACAAGCGCCTCCCACGACAACAAGCTGTCCTGAGGGAGAATAGATAACCCATGCTTCCAAATCTAGGTTACAAGTATGACAGCTAGTGCCATCAGCGAACCCTATATACCATTCAGAAGACATCTGCAACAACCAGCAGATAGTATAAAAAACAAAACTGAAAACCTAATGTACATAAAAATACATACAAATAAAAATACAAGAAAAAGTGCTACGCCTAAGCATAGTACTTCTTAAGGTAGAGCCCATTTCTGGGCTTAGGCAGCTTATTCCCATCAAAATTAATCAACTCATATACACCCTTACTCAATACTTTCGACACGACATAAGGTCCTAACCACATAGCCTTGAATTTTCCTACCCCTAGAGGTTCTTTATCTTGGTCCCAAAGCAAGACAAGTTCCCCCTCAGAGAAAACCCTAGGTTTGACCGATTTATCATACTGATTTTTAACCCTATTTTTATGAGCTGGATTAGTAGTCAACGCATCTCT
Organism: Pseudotsuga menziesii; assembly: GCA_001517045.1. Lineage (NCBI taxonomy): Eukaryota > Viridiplantae > Streptophyta > Pinopsida > Pinales > Pinaceae > Pseudotsuga > Pseudotsuga menziesii. The sequence continues at coordinate 685,235 of LPNX010348553.1, forward strand.
ACATTGTTCATCAAGGTGTTCTAAATGTACCAAACGTTCCTCAAACTCAGTTGTATCAGGTAACACATGAATGGCTATCTTTAGAGACGGGATTTCACATTCAATCAGAGTGACTGCTTCCACCCCATGAATGAGTTGGAAAGGGGAGAAACCTATAGCAGTATTTACGTTGGTTCGGTAAGCCCAAAGAGCAGGATATAACATGATGTTCCAGTTAGAACGGGCTGCATCAATTGTACATTTAAGGATAGTTTTTAAACTCTTGTTGACAGCCTCAACCTGATCGTTTGCCTGCGGATGGTATGGAGAAGAATGTTCTTGTCTGAATCTGAGCATGGTGGTCAGTTCCGTCATCATGTTATTTTGAAAATGACTGCCATGGTCAGTGAAAATCACTTTGGGTATACCAAACCGTGCTACAATCTGATTGAATACAAAGAAATCCATTGTTTCCCCACCAGCTTTAAAAGTAGGCATTGCCTCTACCCATTTCGTAAAATAGTCAACAGCGACAATGATGTATTTATGCCCCCCAGCCGAGGCTGGGTTGCATGTCATGTAATCAATCCCCCATTTCATGAAGGGGCCTACCAAGACAACGGGAAATAAAGAAGCAGGATGTGACCGCATCTTCCTAGTGTAAAGCTGACATGGATGACAGCGCTTCACTGCTTCCACACAATCTTTAAAGATCGTGGGCCAAAAATAACTGGCACACAATATCTTCTGGGCCGTTGCTAACCCAGATAAATGACCCCCACATGCTCCGCTGTGGGAATCATTCATTACAATATCCTCTTCCTCATGAGTAAGGCAACAACGCAAAACAGAATCTAACCTTTGTCGATATAATTTATCTCCTATAATGAGGTAGTTCTTGGCATGAAGGCGTAACTTACGTCGTTCCTCCCTGGAGGAAGCTACAAGATACTTCAAAGTCTAGAGATATATAAGAATATCCCCATACCAAGGATCATAGGTGGATATTAGGAAGATGTGCTCATCTGGGAATGAGTCATCCTCAACCACTACATCTTCTTCAGTAGGAAATTCTACTATAATTTCAGCAAAAACTAAGGACTTCTTAGACTTAGTGGACTGGAAATCCAAGTCAAACTCTTGGAGAATGACTATCCATTTGTTAAATTTTCCCCCAACAATCCATCGGGATAAAACATATTGGAACGAATTCACATCCGCTACTACCATGGTGGTCCTCAGTAAAATGTAGTGACGTAACCTCTGCACAGCATAAACAGCTGCTAAGGCTAATTTCTCAACGTGGGAGTATCTAAGTTCAGGTCTGGCCAAAGCATGGCTAAGATAATAAATGACATGATCTATCGTCCTCCTGGACTAGTACTACCCCAATGGTCGACTCCGACGTGGCCAAATATAATATAAAATCCCTAGAATAATTTGGTGGACGTAATAAGGGTGTCGACAAAGCTTTTTTCAATGCCTCGAATGCAAGTTGTGCGGTTTCATCCCATACAAATGGGGTGTTCTGTTTGAGCAGGCGCATGAAACCCTTAGTGATCTTGGCATAATTAACAATAAAATGTTGAAGAAAATTAGACTTTCCTTGCAGGCTTTGAAGTTTCCTGAGAGAACGAGGAGGAGGTAGATTTACGATGGCCTCAACTTTCAAAGGATCAACCTGGATGCCTCTACTAGAGACAATGAATCCGAGTAATCTTCCTGACTTGACATAAAATACACACTTGTGGGGATTCAAGTGAATTTTATAATATCTGCATATTTCAAATATCAACCGTAAATGATCTGGATGTTGAATCCTCTTACGAGAATGTGTAGGCATATCATCAAGGTATGGTTCGATAATGGCTTTAATGTCATGAAAAGCAAAGTTCATAGCCCGTTGAAAGGTAGCCCCAACATTTTTCAATCCAAAGGGCATTTTCTTATACGCAAATGTACCCCAAGGGAAAATGAAAGTAGTTTTATGTTGGTCTTCCGGTTTTATTTGAATCTGATTGTATCTGGAGAAACCATCCATAAACGAAAACACCTCACTTCCCACACAAGCACCTATGATCTGGTCTATAAATGGGTTGGGATAGTTGTCCTTAGGACAAGCTTTATTGAGGTTTATAAAGTCTATAACGCGAATAGTCCCTTGCTTTTTATCAATAGGAACAAGATTGGATATCCATTCAGTCAAAGCGACGGGATAGATAAAACTAGCTTTCAACAGCTTTTCAACTTCGGCTTTCACAGCCGCCGCTTTGCGCGGGTTCATAGGTCTTAAATTTTGTCGAACCGATTTGGCTGTTGGAGTAGAGTCTCGCAGCTACAGGAAAAGCTACCATTTTGGTGGATAGACAATTTGGCAAAGACGAAGAGATAAGGTAAAGCTACGACACCGTAGCATGTTTCTAGCTGTAGAGCAGAGCCGGAAACTATGACTACCAGGGCAGAGAAGTCAAGAAAGATGAAAATACCTGAGCAGCCAAGAAGAGAGAGCTCAACCACTGCATTGAAGGCAGCGGCAAAGACAAGAGGACTCAGCTACCCTCATAAAGGAAACGGAGCGACGAGGCTGAGGTATTGAAGACGAAGGACAGAAGAGGGAAGCGGTGCATAGTACCCATGGTCACCGCCAGGAAGCATGGAAGATTGCAGAGAGCAATGGTGTGATGAAAATCAGCTACCCCAAGTACAGATATGCCGACTGTCACTAGTTAGGGTTTTGGGTTACTGTTGGGACAGGCCCACAGTGTTGTAATGGCGATACCTTTGGGCGGCCTATAAAGGGATATATTTTGTATTGTAAAAGGTTAGCTAGTCAGATTATCAGTAGCTACTTAGACACTAGCAAGTTTGAGAGTCCAGTAGTCTGTTAGTTCACTGTTATTTTGTATTGTAACAATCCGCAGGGATTGACAGAGAGAGAGAGAGAGAGTGAGAGTATATTGTAAGAAGGAAATATAGAGAAGATATCTAAGAGAGAAGGGCTCCAGGCTATGTGCGGAGTTACCTAGAAGATCTCTAGCTGCATATGCGGTGCAGCAGAACTGTGTACCTCTCTCAAGTTATAATATAGAAACACAGTTCTGTGGACGTAGCTTCTACCCTGGAAGTGAACCACGTAAAATCATATTGTTATGTGATTGATTCATGTGATTGTATTTGCTTGTTATATCTATCATTCATTATGTGAACTTTGCTTACAGTAAATGTATGTATGTGTTATTCAGTTCACAACATATTAAAAGGATAAATACAAGTTGAAGTCTTTAAGTATTTTGTATAAGAGTTTGTTTAAGTTTCACTCAAGACAGTTAAGAGTCGCAGTGTAAAATAGCCTTGTGTGTTGAGCCCTGTAAGTTGAACACCAGTAATGCTAGGTATGCTGAGCCGCAGCGGTAGGATATCGTAGGGAGGCGATATCGCACCATCAGAGGAGCTATGGTGCGCGATACCACAGGTTAAGGATCAAGCGTAGGAGAAAGTTACGTGTTGCCCAAGACGTGGCGATGTGATAATGGTTAGAGTCATTGCGAATAAGAGGAAACTGCGCATCACAGAGAGAGACATCTCGCGGGATAAGAAGAGCTACGAGACGCACATAGGATGCTATACAAAACCTGGTTGAGACACTTGAGTCTTTGGCCAACCCATTAAGATCACTTCGGGTGAGACTTCAGGTCGCTTCGCGTTCTGTCGCTGAAAGGGCCAGTGAACTAGGGGTGTTGTTGGTACATTATAGTAAACCCGGGTCTACCCAGTGACCAACAAATGGTTCCGTTGCCGGTTTTGAACAAATTGAGCACTGATGTTCTGGTGGCGTCCTACTAGAGACAAACACAATGAGTGGGTTGCGTCTAAGGATAAAGAGTTTGCCGAATGAGAGAACAAGAGTCCTAGACTGAGTACAGAGGACTCGTTACAAAAACATATCGTTACAGACCTGCATGCGATATTTTTTGCGACCTTTGGAAACAAGCTTTATGACTGGCTATCAAAGTTGACTGATACGAGCATATTCAAGAAGAAAAGAAACATCATCTGGACATCGGAGTTGATTCAAAATGTGAAGAACCTTGATAATCCCATTACGAGGACAATAGAATTTTGGCTTGCGACTATGCTAGAAGGCTTCATCACAGATTTTGCAGTCGACCAGAGAAAAAGCTTCAACGAGGCTGAGCGGCACTTCTTCAAAGAATATCGCGGTAAGTACCTAAAATATTTAAACTTGTCCATTAAGATGTTATTACATGAAAAGGGAACAATGGATCTAGTTTCATATGAATAAGTAAAGATAGTAATGTCATAAGTGTTTGAAAGTGATTTTGATGACATTGGACGTACACGTAGTGGAAAGAAATACAAAGTAGATTTCAGATCTCCCATATTTGAAGACAGTTCAGGTAGTACTAGACAACAGAGTCATAACCATACAGACAAAACAGAAGGGGGTATCCCTTACCACCCTTATACCCCACAGAAACAGATCGGGACTCAGAACAATCCCGTAGGAGCTCCATCTAGTAGCTCATAGACAGTACATACTACCGCTACATCACCTCCACCTACACCACTGAGTGGTAGTAACACAACAAATCAACATCCACCACACAGAAATAGAATGGGGGATGATATGAAGCTACCTATATTTAAGGGTACAGGGGCAGAGGACCCAGAGCAGCACTGGTTTCTATGTGAAGCCGTGTGGACCATTAAAGCAATCAATGATGATAATATTAAACTTGTATAGTTGGTCACCACACTGAGAGAACGAGCCTTAACATGGTATATGAAGTACACCACAGCGGTACCCAGAACACTTGTCCAAGTCTGGACCGCCATGATTAAAGAGTTTAAGAAACCTAAGTCTGAGTCACAGTGCATTATAGAGCTTAAAGACATCAAACAGTTACCTATAGAGTCAGTGTGGGACTTCGATAAAAAATTTAAAGCCCTTATAGACCAAGTCAGCTTTGAGTTTGCACCAAAGCAGCATAAGGAATGGTTTATTGTAGCGCTGCTCCCTCACATCAGACTTCCGTTAATGCAGCAGAAACTCCAGACGTAGGATGACGTGTTGGAGATGGCGATGAAACTAGAGGCTTCACCTCTAGCTGAAACCAGCATAGGTATGACAAACCTGCAAAACCAGTTGGCTAACCTCATGATACAGATGCATGAGCTTAAGAAAGGGAAAGAGGTTGTGCAAGACATATGGTGCGTAAAGTGTAAAGCACAAGGCCATACTAAAGATAATTGTCCAGTCTTTGTAGAGTATATAGCAACTGGGGCTCCTAACCGCTTACCACAGACCCATGAGCCGTGGTGTGAAATATGCAAAACAATAGGACACCTACCTCAGCAATGCCCTCTACTTCAGAAGTACGTGCAGACACCTAAGAACTTATACTGCGTCTTCTGCAAGTCCTTAGGCCATGATGAACACGATTGTCGAGCCTATGATCTCATGGTCGGGAGCAAGCAGGACTTGTACAGAGTCCAATCAGAAACACGGGGTCCAGCAGTAGGACCACAGTATGATCCGGCTTATGGTGGCCATGGAGGAGGATTCAGAGGATGAGGACATGGAGGGGGATTTGGCCATGGAGAATGCTTTGGCCGTGGAGAAGGCTTTGGCCATGGTCATGGAACAGTCACTTGTTACAACTGTGGAGTTATAGGACATTATGCTAGGGACTGTTAGAGCCCTACCACCACATGTAACTATTGCAAATCTTACGATCACGCTATAGAATACTGTCCTACCTTGATAGCTAAGATCAGAGAACCTAATCCAGTAGTACACCAGAACATCCAGCTTATTACTGCTGAGCAGGAAGAACCAGAACCAAGAGTCAACATTGTGACTCATAGTGGTGCTTCCACCAATGGAACATCGCAGGTTACTGAAAAGACCACAGGTTAGGAGTGGGTGCGCAAAGCTCCTAACAAAGCAACACCACTTGACCTAGAAGAATAAACAGACATTTCAAGAAGCTAAGACTTTCTTTGATGACCCTATGCAATCAGGATCACAGGTACCACCGTCTAGGGGCGTACCGTAGCAAGCACCTTGTGGCGTTAGCCCTGTATAGATAGAGCAGGCTACCACATCGGGTGCATGCGACGAGGACGAGTTGGCAGGAAGTGTACAATCCTTCCTGGAGAGTTGTTTAAAACTCATGAGAAATGAGTAAGCTATTGGAGAACTTCAGCGCATCATAGATCAGTGTCATCCATCTTCTTCCATGAGCAGTGCACAGCGTGCTGTTCATAATATTATGGGACATACAAGAACAGGAAGAGAGATGCGACTCACAGCACAAGTTGGAGAATTTGAAATGGACGAGGTGATCCTAGATCTAGGATCAGAGGTAAATGTTCTAACTAAGCAGACATGAGAATAGATGGGTAGCCCTAAGTTAGTGAGATCGCCTATCCATCTCAGATTATCTAATCAACAGTGGGTATCACCCCTGGGTCGATTATCGCAGGTACCAGTTGACATTGACGGAGTTCGCAGCTTTGCGGACTTTGAAGTTATAGAAATTATTGGCGATAGTAGACCATACCCAGCACTACTAGGCATTGATTGTGCAATTAGTAACATGGCCATTATCGACTTAAAGAGAAGACAAATGACCTTTGAGGACGTGTAGATCCAGGTCATATCACCGTTAGATCCTCTTCAGGGTCCTAGATACATTGAACGTATCCGAGCAGAGGAAGAGGCACGTAACATAAACAGTCTCTATCAGATGACTGCGAACCATAGCGACTACATCAATCCAACCATAGAAGGGAACATTAGTTGGTGATGCGATAGCTCATGCGCATCGGATTCAGATGTTGGTCTAGAGAACTGGTAGAACAGACTTTCGAAGTCTCAGCGCGCAGATGTGCGTACATGACTAAGTCACTGTGATGGATTGGTGCAGAGATCAATGAGATTCCATCATTTCATGGTCTAACAGATATCCATGACTTTTTCATGCAATTTGAACAACAAATTCCTCACAAGCAGAGGATCGCAGCTATGGACCTTGCATTACGAGCCACACCTGCAAGATGGTGGTATGCACATAAAGAGAATATCGCATCATGGGATGATCATAAGAGATTGATGGCGATCAGATTCTCTATCGACAGAGAGTATGTCCAGCAGAGATACACAGGAGAAAGTGACCCCATGTCACATATTCAGACATGTGAACAGAATTGGTCGGACATTCCCGAGGATGAATGGGTTCACCAATTCATTCACACTTTGGACACAGTTCCACGGAACTGGTACACAGAGACTGAATTACGCAAGGGAATGACTACATGGCCACTTCTAATAGACAGCTTTCTACTTACCTTCACTTTTGAATCTGAGTATCCAAATGTTGATCAGGCCCTAGATGTAATAAAGATTAAGATATTTGAGGATTGTACCCTATCAGTACATACTCAACCTGAGTGGGCCATCCAGTTAGAAGATGTGCTCGAGTGCTATAACTTTGAAGCAGAACCAGAGGATGAGGATGAGGATCCTCGCAACATCAACATTCCAGAGTCAGGAGGGACTCGCGATGTTGATGGACCAATGCTTTAGATTCCAGCAATCACAGAGCTGATCAAGATTAAAAATATTAATATTGGCATAGACACAGAACCAAAGTTTGCCTCTATTGGAGACTATTGGACCGATGAAACAGTCAGACAGATTGCAGACTTGCTACATGACTATCAGGACCTATTTCCCACCAAGTTCATAGAGATGAAGGGAATAGTCAGAGACTTGGGAGTAATGAGGATACCATTGAAAGAGGATGCTAGACCAGTTAAGCAGCGTCCATATAGATTAAATTCGCACTACAAAGAAAAAGTTAAGGATGAGATCGATAAGATGCTGGTAGCAGGCATCATTGAGCCCATAGAAGAGAGAGAATGGGTTAGTCCCATGGTCATGCAAGAAAATAAAACTAAAGGAGACATCAGGATCTGTGTCGACTTGCGTAAACTCAACGACGCATCGCTTCATGATCCATTTCTGACACCTTTCACTGATGAAGTATTAGACAATGTGGGAGGATAGGAGGTCTATTCCTTCACTGATGGCTTTTCAGGCTATCACCAGATCAAAATTCACCCAAAATATTGACATAAGACCACGTTTGCAACAGAATGGGGCTCATTCCAGTATATGATAATGCCCTTTGGTCTTAAGAATGCACCAGCTATCTTTTCTAGAGTAGTAGTTGCTGTATTTAAAGAGTACATCCATAAATTCCTAGAAGTTTATTTTGATGATTGGACTGTATTTGGATTAATTTACAAGCACATAGGAGATTTAATACTGATGTTAGAGAAATGTAGGCAGTACCATATTTCTCTGAACTTGAAAAAATGTATATTCTATACGCCATTCGGTATTTTGTTGGGTCACATTGTTTGCAGGCAAGGCTTGATGGTAGATCCCACAAAGATTGCCATCATTGTAAATATTCCATCACCCAACTCAGTCAAACAATTGAGGACAGTACTTGGTCATACCTGGTACTACAGAAAATTCATCAAGGGATACGCCAAGATTACAGCACCGATGGAAAAACTATTAAAGAAAGATGTAAAATTCCTATGGAATGAGGAATGCCAGCAGAGTCTAAACACACTTAAAGAGAAGATGGTTACAGCACCTATCTTGGTATTTCCAGACTGGACTAAGCCGTTTCATGCCCATGTGGATGCATCTGGCATTGCAGTAGGGGTTGTTTTAACGCAACCAGGAGAAGGAGGTATTGATCACCCTATAGCATACTCCAGCAGAAAGCTATCAATAGCAGAAAAGAACTACACCACCACACAAACAGAAGGCTTAGATATGGTGTACATGCTACAAAAGTTCAGGCACCACCTGTTGGGTGCCTCGTTCAAGATGTTTACTGACCATTCCGCATTGAGGTATCTGGTCAATAAGCTAGCGTTAGGGGGAAGAATCTGTAGATGGTTACTCCTCTTTCAAAAGTATGATTTTGAAATCATTGTCAAACCAGGAATATTGAACGCCGGACCTGATCATCTATCGCGAATAGACTCAAGAGAAGAGCCAAGTAACCTAGAGGACAATTTTCCATATGCGCAGTTGTTTTCTATCCAAATCACAGATGAGTACTATGCTGATATCATTCACTTTCTCACCACAGGAAGGGCACCTGATGAGTTTACTAAGCATCAAAAGAGGCAGTTGGTTGTTAAAGCAGCATACTTCACCCTGATCGCAAGACAGTTATATAAGTTAGGTCCAGATGAAGTCCTGCGCAGATGTGTGATGTCGCATGAAAAAGAGGCTATTATCAGAGAAGCACATTCAGGTACTGCAGGAGTTCATTTTGCAGGAAAGCCGACTGCACAAAAAATCCTAACCGCAGGATTATGGTGGCCTACATTACACAAAGACACTAAGGACTTTTGCAGATGCTGCGATATCTGCTAGAGGGTAGGAAAACCTTCACGACGAGATGAAATGCCGCTGTGACCGCAGATTACGTTGCACTCATTTGACAAGTGGTCTATAGAATTTGTGGGTCCTATTAACCCACCAGGAAAATGAACTGGTGCGAGATATATCATCACTAGAACAGAGTACCTCACCAGGTGGGTAGAGGCCAAAGCAGTAAGAAGTTGTGATGATGCTATAGCCTCACAGTTCATTTTTTAAAACATCATCACTAGATTTGGATGCCCAGTAATTTTGATGAGCGATCAAGGCACCCATTTCTTGAACCACACTATTGAGGCCTTGACGAAAGAATTCCAGATACAACACCATAAGAGCACTCCCTACCACCCACAAGCTAATGGTACGGTGGAGGCCTTTAACAAGATTTGAGAAAATGCTCTTACTAAGATCTGCAATAGCCAAAGAAATGATTGGGACCTCAGAGTTAACGTTGTATTATGGGTGTATAGGACTACATGTAAGAAACTTACAAGACACACACCTTTCAGCTTGGTGTATGGATAGGAGACTGTTATGCCTATGGAGTATATTCTTCCCAGTTTAAGAATTGCTCAGATCACTGGAATGGATGATACAGACATGGTGCAGGAAAGGCTAGCACAGCTGCTTGCCTTAGAGGAAGACAGACTCATCACCGGATTCCATCAGAAAGTGCAGAAGGCATGAGAAAAAGCTTGGCATGACAGACACATTAAGAGTAAGACTCTTTAGATCGAAGACCTAGTACTCCTCTATGACAGTAAATTTCTTAAGTTTCCAGGGAAGTTCAAGACTCATTGGTTGGGGCCATATCAGATACAACAAGTTACAGAGGGAGGATCCATTCAGCTCAACAAACTGAATGGGGAGCTTCTTCCCACGTTGATCAATGGCAGTAGGCTTAAGCTTTATAGTGACAACCACTCCACCTCTCAGCCCTAACTCAGAGTCGAGGGGGTACAGATGTCCAGTGTAGTTGAAAGGAGGCATCACATAGGGAATTAGTCTACACTGGAAGGTATTCTAAGTATCAGGAATCGCATAAGGACGGTTCATTTTGCGCCAAAAAAAAAATGCTTAAGTTTGTTTTGAGCAAGTGATGCTGTGTGGCGTCGTGGGAGCACGATGTTTCTCTATGCCACGTACCCAGTTTTTGCAACGAGACAGAGGGCTAGTCAAGTCGCCTTCTAACAGGTAGTTAATGAAGAAATGACCAGTATACCTTACCATAGATTTGGCAACAGCATAATCATTTGTCTAGATTTGGCAAATCTTCGACGAGACCGGTGCCTGCATACACACGCTTCGAGGGAAATTGATCGGATTTCAACATTTATTAAGGATCGGGATGACGGGTGTGGTCTTGTCCAAGCAATTAGTATGAATAACGGGTTTAGCCTAGATGACTGTTACGACCGGGATTGTCTCCTTCAGTATAAAAGAAGAAATTATTCATTCAGGAGGGTTACTTTTGCAAAGATCCGAGAGCTATAGAGTGCATTGTTAAGTTTTCCATGTGCAGAGCTAATTTTGTTATAGAGTGCTGTGATTTCCCTAGTTTGTAGCCATTTCCAATCCAAATTATAACACTGAGTGGGTTCTATCCAAGGAGGAACCTTTAGAAGACATTCTAAGATGCTTCGAGCATGGTGGTCGTATGTCCGCTATGGCGACGCCGCCCAGGGTTGTGAAATTAAGAACATCATAGGTCAGACAACAGCCAAGGATTAGGAGTCAAGCGCAGGATGTAGAAGATGTCATCAAAGTCTCTGCTGAAGAGAAGAAGAAAGCTGAGCTGATCACTGAAGACAAGAAAGCAGAGAAAAGGAATGATGAGAAGAAATCTCCAGCCAGGAAGAAAGTAAAAATGAGAAAAAGGCGGCAAAGGGAGAAGGGAGATGACCTATCTCATCAGCTAGGAGAAGAACAAGAGGTTCCAAAGGTCAAGAATGAAAATATGTAGAACCCAAGCAATGTAAATACTTGGAGTGAGTTGCTGAGAAGAAAAGTGAAAGGGAAAACAAACCGAACAAGTATAACTTCAAGATGCAGACAAAGGCTTGTTCTCGGAATGGAATTCTTGGTTTGTATACCTTTCGCATAAGTAGGCTCCAGACTGAATTAAATGTTTGAGAAGGCTGGGAGATACATATTTTCCTGATGATAAAAGTTCTAACCCAGATAAAGAGTAAAGGATATCTGTGGAAGACTTCTCAAAACCCCAAGATCCTTAAAAGGTCTCAAGAGTGATGAGAGCGAGACCATGACTGAGGGAAGGAAAAATAAGAGAGACCAACGAACTAAGTTACAGAAACTATAGAGAGTGTGTCGCAGCTATGCAGAACGAAGCCGCACGACTTTGAGACAAGCTTCAACGCACTTCGTACGAAGCCAAGGAGAAGCTACAGCAGGAGAAGCCCGCTGGTAGTGGCTCGGGCACGAGCCACAAGTAAGTGTTAGGGGACTGTTGGAGCAGAGTCCTGCAGCTACAGGAAAAGCTGCCATTTTGGAGAATAGACAGTTTGGCGAATACGAAGAGATAAGGTAAAGCTATGACGCCGTAGCATGTTTCTAGCTACAGAGTAGAAATGGAAACTATGACTACCAGGGCAGAGAAGTCAAGAAAGATGAAAGTACCTGAGCAGCCAAGAAGAGAGAGCTCAACCACTGCATTGAAGGCAATGACGAAGACAGGAGGGCTCAGCTACCCTTATAAAGGAAAACGAGTGACGAGGCTGAGGTATTGAAGATGAAGGACATAAGAGGGAAGCAGTGCATAGTACCCATGGTCAGCGTCGGGAAGCATGGAAGACTGTAGAGAGTTGTGGTGTGACAGAAAGTAGCTACCCCAAGTACAGATATGCCGACTGTCACTAGTTAGGGTTTGGGGTTACTGTTGGGGCAGGCCCACAGTGTTGTAATGGTGAGACCTTCAGGCCACCTATAAAGGGATATATTTTGTATTGTAAAAGGTTAGCTAGTCAGATTATCAGTAGCTACTCAGACACTAGCAAGTCTGAGAGTCTAGTAGTCTGTTAGTTCACTCTTATTTTGTATTGTAACAATACGCAAGGATTGATAGAGAGAGAGAGAGAGAGTGAGAGTATATTGTAAGAAGGCAATATAGAGAAGAGATCTAAGAGAGAAGGGCTCCAGGATGTGTGCAGAGTTACCCAGAAGATCTCTAGCTGCATATGCAATGCAGAAGAACTGTGTACCTCTCTCAAGTTATAATATAGAAACACAGTTCTGTGGACGTAGCTTCTACCCTGGAAGTGAACCACGTAAAATCAGATTGTTATGTGATTGATTCATGTGATTGTATTTGCTTGTTATATCTGTCATTCATTAAGTGAACTTTTCTTACAGTAAATGTATGTATGTGTTATTCAGTTCACAACATATTAAAAGGATAAATACAAGTTGAAGTCTTTAAGTATTCTGTATAAAAGTTTGTCTAAGTTTCACTCAAGACAGTTAAGAGTCGCAGTGTAAAATACCCTTGTGTGTTGAGCCCTGTAAGTTGAACACCAATAACACTAGGTACGCTGAGCCGCAGTGGTAGGATATCACAGGGAGGCGATATCGCACCATCAGAGGAGCTATGGTGCGTGATACCACAGGTTAAGGATCAAGCATAGGAGAAAGTTATGTGTTGCCCAGGACGCGGCAATGTGATAAGGGTTAGAGTCATTGCGAATAAGAGGAAACTGTGCATTGCAGAGAGAGACATCTCACGGGCTAAGAAGAGCTGCGAGATGCGCATAGGACGCTATACAGAACCTGGTTGAGACACTTGAGTCTTTGGCCAATTCATCAGGATCACTTCGGGTGAGACTTCAGGCCGCTCCGCGGTCTGTCACCGAAAGGACCAGTGAGATAGGGGTGTTTTTGGTACATTATAGTAAACTTGGGTCTTCCCAATGACCAACATTGGCATTAGGATATGTTCGAATTTCATGTTCAACAATCGATGGATCTATGCCTGGCATCTCCTCATATGACCAAGCAAAGACATCGTGGAATTCCTTAAAAAGGGTAGTATAGATGGCAATCTCTTTAGGAGAGTAGTTTGCACCTATATATATATGTTTTCCATGACATCAGGGTTTACAGATATTTTAATAGGTATAGTGGGAGAAATATTTTCCATATTCCCCTCGGCAAACATTCCTTCCCTAGGCAAGGGATTGATGAGTGTATCAACATCTTTTGATAGTCTCACACGAAACTCTTGGTTTTCTATTTTGCTTAGTTCTGGAAGAAAATAGGATCGATGATGAAGATCCTCACAAATTTTCTCACGTCCACTCATGGCTTCCAGAATAGCTTTATCAAAAGGTAAAACCATGTCTAAACAATCTATAGAATGCGAATAGTTTTCCGCCCATACGGGCAAATAGACTTCTTCCAGATCTTCCGAGACTGTTAGAGGATTTGGAATGGGATCAATAGTGACTTGAGTGATAGATTGATAAGCGACCTCCACTGTCGATAAGGGCACTTCCAGTTCATGGGGAGTTGGGAGAACCTAAGGATCAATCCTATCAACAACCGTAGTGATGAAATTCCCCACACTAGTAGAACTGATATAATTAACCGAGGCTGGAATATTGAATGTGCCCATCAGTGATGTGTACATTCCATCCCCCAAGCTCTGTGCAGCAGGTTTGACCTGATCAACCAATGGCACAGCGGACTCATTAGACTCTAAATGACCTTTTCAGGTAAAATCAAGTTGGTCAATAGTAACCAACTTGCCCTCATGTGGAGAAACCACTACATGAAGAACGACCGACGGAATAGAATACATTGCATAAGTCCAACTCCTTCCCAGAAGAATATTGTAGTCCAAAGGAGCATCAATCACTTCTACTTCAATAGACACTACTTTTCCTGCCAACTTAATTTCAAAAGTCGGCAGGATACCATGCAGATGGAAGGATTTTCCATCAAAAGCAGTAAGCAAAGTGTTTGATGGGACCAACTCTGGGGATCCAAGAGATTTCCAACAGGTCAAGGACATAACACATGTACAGGCCCCTTCATCAACAACTGCCCTTCCAATGGTATTACCACCATGGACGACATCTATTAATAGGGCTACATGGTAAGGCAGGTGAATTTTAACATCATATAAATGAAATTTCGCCATGAGACTCGAAGAGTCCATGCTACCTAAAGCTGCTAAGAGGGCATCCCGCTGAGCGGGACAACTCTGTAACACCTCTAAAGCTAAGATTGTACACGGCATTTGATCTAAATCTTCAACCATGGAGTAGTTCGAAGCAGCCCTAGCATTAGGGTTATGCAAGGTCTTCTTGAAGACACCTTTCAGTATCTTCGGCATAGTTTCAGCAGGCTTCTCTATTGTGAGAGGGTTCGAAGTTTCACCTACAACTTTACCCTTCTCAAGAGACTCTTTTTCATAATTTTTGTTCCTTGTCTACAACAAAGTCGAAGATCGAACCATGGTTATATAGTTTGGGTCAGGGGCATTTTGAGTGCCCCCTGCTACGTTAGAAGCTGAAGCAGAGTTCTGTCCTTGGGGAAAAGGATCCATCAGGACAGTCGGTTTTTGAGCTTTAAGCAGCTTCTAGGCTTGATCCATAAGGGGACAAAGGTGAGTAAGGTGGTCCTCTTGGCACAAATTACAAGGGAACTTGACCTTCTTCTTTTCTTTCTTCCCCCCATCAGCATTGTTTGCGGGATTTTGCTTGTTTTGGTTTCCATCTCCCTTCTTACCATTCTTTTTCTTCCTGTCGGGCTGCTGATTGCCCTTCTGAGAGGTTTGCACAAAAAAATTTGCACTCTGGGGGGAGGGGGCAACCTTTGCTGCCTCTGCCGTATATTTTTTGACGGACAACTGATGAAGTTGCTTAGTTAAAGATTCTATGGTGGGAGAGTTAACGGATCCAACCACACCATCGGCATGGGGTCTAGGCTTAGGCTTCTCTGCATCATACGAAGGCCTCAATGCCTCAGGGATAATATCATATAAGATCCTAGATTGTGAATAAATCAAATCCAACTGATGGGCCCTGAGAATGGCTTCTTCTTCATTCGTCACTCCCGAGGTGGATACGTCCTTAGATATGTATGGAAACAGAGATTTAAGGAACCACTCTAAAAGGAAGTCAAGAGGGATAGTGGCTTTTATAAGGCTCTTTCATCTCCTCCACTCTTGTATGTGATCCGAGATGTGGGTAGCCTTGTTTTGCCTAAAAGTATACAACAAGTCCATTCCAAAATCATATCAGACTGGAAGCTGAAAGTGGCTAAGAAATGCACTAGCCAAGTCCCAGAAACTACTGAAAGCAGTAGAAGGAAATTCAATATACCACTATGCCATGGTACCTATCAAGGTCCTCTGGAATAGCCTCAACCAAACTAAATCTTCATTAAGTGAATTTGAAGAACACCATAAATGGAATGTGGTGGCATGAACCCTAGGATCTTCACCAGTTTTTCCTTCGAATTTAGGGATGTCCGATGGCAATTTGGTGGGAACAGGTGGCCACAAGGGGTCATGCCTCACTGGGTCATTCATCAATTTTGACAAATATGGCAAGTTTAAGGTTTCCAGGAATGGAAGTTTGGGTCAAATCAGGGTACTAAATGTGCCAGATTGGGGATTAGAGGGACTTGCCCCTGAATGCCCATGGGTAAAAGTGGGGTTGCCCCCTGCCACCGGTTGTGAAGTGGGAAGGTTACTTTGAAACAGATTCCATATGTAAGCCACAGGATTGTGTGTGGTAGGTGCAGTATAAGAATTTCGGGTCATCCCCATAGAAACAGGGGTCTGAAAGATAGGAGCCGAAATCCCTTCGCTGAATAACGAAAAGGGAGAGCTCATGAACGGAACCAAAATTGGAGTTTGGAAACTCTGCCCATAAGAGGTGTTGTTCCCAAACTGTATTCCTACATAAGAAGGATATGGACCTACGTATGGACTGGACGGGGGGATGTGCCCCCCATTCCAAGGAAATCCTTGGACAAACGTCGAGGATCCTACTGGACCACTCTGGGTAGTATATGGAAAGGAAGAAGGGATAGTAGGTATACTGGGAATCTTAGTAACCATTTCACCAGAAGTACCTACTAGGTTTGAGTGAACCGGTGGCTAAACCACCCGGATCACTGGAGTCAAAGGTGTAGAAGGTATACTAGATCTAGGGGCACTTACCGGGGGAGGTAGTACCCCTTCAACTAGAACGGCTCAGGTGAACACAAAAGGTCTTTCTTTCATAGAAGACATGATCCTACCCACAGGGACACCTAATACAGGTGAATCAAAAGGTCTAACCTGAACGATCACATGATCGTTTAAATCATTCAAGGGAGCGTTAAAGTTCCTTGCAAAATCGTCAGTCTGCAATTCTTCTATCTCAACTATATGAAGATCAAAATGGTTAGCTATCAGTTCTGGTTCACCAAGAACTTCACTTATTCCTACTAGTTCAAATGAACTGTATGTATCCAATCTCGGCCTTTGGGGTGGAGGTGGAGGCTCCAATGTGACAAGAGGAGGAAGGTTTCTCAACCTTCTTGACCTTCTAAAAGGTTGGTCCTCCACGATTAAAAATTTGACAAATCACACCCTAAGGCCAACTAAACACAGGAAAAACCACAGAGCATACACTATAAAAATCCTAAAGCCTCAAGAAATCAAACAAGGGTGAAAGATATACTTTCCCGAAGAAAGTTGATGAACGATTACTTGGCATCCTTGAAGTGGTTCTTAGGCACAAGCGGAGGAATCACCCAACCACCCTCCTACACTTTCAACAAGGGTTATCTTCCAAGCCCATTCAAGGTGAACCAGAAATAGCCTTTCGGTTTACCTAGGTATGAACCCTAAAAGACAAGAGACTAAAGGCTACCTTATCTATACCAACAATTTGGGGGGACAGTCGCAAGCCTGACTCGTATGCATGGGCAGGGTAGCTAAGCCCAAAAATCTATCTAGGAAAGAATCCCCAGATGTGTAAAAGCCCTGATCTATGCTTTGACAAGGATTTAGAGGGTTATCTCCTCTGTCCAATCCTCCATGAGGCCTCGTGCTTGACTCCCGTTTGAGAGGAGATTCCCAGATACAGTCTATAAAGTCAAGGATTTACCTAAAGAAAAGTCCACTACATCTAATTTTTATAACTTGTGGGAAGTTTACACTTCCTAGCCCACAAGTCTATCCTAAGCTAGTAGGTGAAAGGCCCCTAAAAACAAAAATTACTAGTAAATTTTAATTATGCATTCATTTTAAAGGGTTGTTTCTTACTCAGAAGGAAATGGAGTGATATACTTATGGTGTTTTTGACTCAATAAGAAGTAAATGAAAGTAAAGGTGTATTCAAAGCAAATTACCACTATTTAAAACAAACTTCTTTTTCTTTTTGCAAATATATATTGATGAACTGAATTCAAATGATAAAAGAAACTAAGGCTATGTTTTTTGTAGCTTTTGAGATTAATATTTTTAAACTGAAATAAACACTACTTATGCAAAAGCAAAATGCAAAAGCTTGACAATGTTTTCTTTTCACTTTTTTAAAAATACTCAAACTCTACTATGCACCTAAAATGCACTATACTTGAGTAAAATTGGAATTAATTAACTGTATAAAACCAACAAACTGAAGTAAGGCAAGCAGACAGAACCAAGAAACAACCAACAAAGGCAGACTAGGAATCCTAGCTTGGGTGCACACAATGACAAAAATCACTGTAGACTTATAAAGGCAAGTGACAAACCAACCAATATCGAAAGATAGACTGGAAAAACAAAGCCCAAGACCCTGATCACTGATCTGGACACAGACACTTCAACTTATAACCCAAACAGGCCAAGCTACTTCAGCATGCAAACAGAAAATAATCCAAGCAAAAGAGACTCAAGGGCTTTCAAAAAAACACAAATCATGATCACTAACAATTCTTCAAATAGACATCACAACATTTATAAAGAAAGTCCACACAGAAACAAGAAATAGACATAGAGAGGGACAAGCAAACCCAATCATGAAAAATCCCTATTTCCAGGCTTATACACAACTGTACATAAGGGAAACTCGCGTATGACATGCGATTATCCAAGAGAGAAACCCGCATATGGGAACCTCTATACGCGACTGTACAAAAGAGAAACCCGCGTATAGGTACAAAATTTTTCTCAAAAACTAAGAAAAATCCACAAGACTTTCAAACACTATGACAAGTATGAACTAGGATAAAAGACCACACACAAACTTCAAAGCAAAGACTGGTTAGGGGTGACAGAAACAACCTATAACAGTCTGGGCTCCCCAGCGGAGTCACCGGTTCTGTTGTACAAGAATAAACACCTTATAACCGAAGGTCTGGGGTTACTAACATACTCAATAAACTTGCAGACAATTGACTCTAGAATGCAGTAAAGGAAATATGAGGATGGGAAAGACTCACCCGATACACGATAGTTGATCCTAGCTTGTCCTCTTCTGCTTTGCTTCTCCTCCAAAGTCTTCAGGGATGCTTTCTCCTTCACCTGTCAAGATTCAATCTTCCAAATACAAGATGATTCATATATATAAATAGGTTAGATAAATCATATACAAGATGTTGAAACATAAACATTTATCAAACCACAATACATGAGATACATTCAAGACACAATATGGAAGAAGGATTCTCTTTATTATCAATAATGAAGAAGTTCAGATTACAACCCAATGCCTAAGACAAGGACTCCTCTATAGCCAATGGATTCTGAGTTCCACTGCTCCAAAGACTTCTGTATAAACTCCACCAGCATAACTTTGCTCTCCAAGTGTATCCCTTAACACCCTCCCCAAGGCTTGTATTTATAGTTGGTGAAATAAGGTAGTTTTGAAGGTTGAGGAGGTTGAGACAGTTAAGGAGATTAAGGTAAATGGCTTAACTAATCTCAAGTAATCGTGTGTTTTTATTTTTAATGTCAAAGGTAGGTATACATGGGTATCAAGACTAGAAACTAGTGTATGATCCACGAGTTTCTCTAAAGGTTACCCACGTATACATCTATATGCGACATGCAACAACCGAGACTTGCGTATAATACACGAGTTGCATATATAGAGAGTCACGTATATGACTTGACATAGCAAAAGGGTAAAAATAACCAGCTGGATGGATGATGAATGTAGTTTATAATAATCCCATCTATAGTGTTTTGGGAAACCCTCAATCCATAGATGTCCTTTTGTGTGCCAACATGAGGGATATCAACACTCGGACGGAGAGGTGCCATTCAGGTGGATAACAGATACACAACTCCCACATTTCATCCCCACTGGGACGATTGGTAGTGTCTCTTTCATCGCTCGATTTTTTTCTAAGAATCACGCGCACACAATCTGATTTGTCTGAAGGATATATTAGTTACTCATTTATTTTTATTTCTATATCTTAATTTTTTAAAATATTTTAGTTCCCTCGCTCGTTGCCACGAAGTATGCTCTCTCCACCAACCAAAGGCTTCTTGTCAATTATTGGTGGATGATCAGAAAGTGACACATAGCTTCTCGATTTTTTTAGGATTTTTTTTTTTTTTTTTTTCCACAATATTTTTGATTCAGTATACAACTGGAAAAAAAAAATTCCATTCTGGTGTATNCCATCGCATCTTCGCCTTAAGATTTTGGATAACCAAATGCAGGCATGCTCACTGATCAATTCTTCACATATAAATAATTAATTCAAAGTAATAAAATCAAAACCTTCTAAACATTGCGAAAATATGACACAACTCCTTTTGAAATTATTGGGCAAATTTCTTAAAGGAAGTGGGAACTACTAAATAGTGACCTCAAGATATGGTTAGGCTACACCCATTGTTGGTGTAGTGTTGAACACCTTCTCAAAGACTCCTATTCAGCCCACATTTTTGAGTGAGGAACCAATTTCGTCCTCTCTCTAGACATTTTTTCAGTACTTTATAAGTATATCAAAATTCCCCCTTCAGTTAAATCTACTCATATTTAATAATTAAAATTGACCAAGACACATTGCAAAATATTTCCTTTTTGGTAGCATTTTTTACTCCATTTGCCATTGATCTGAGTACATAGCAATCTTCTTTTCATCTTATTATTATTTTTTTTCAATATTAATATTTAGACACCGATCTTATACGATGTTAAATTTTTAAACAATTTTGCATCAGTCTTGCAACACAATTATTTACCAAAAAAATCCTAAAATAGAAAGAGACTTAGTTGAACTCTCTCTTGTGGACCACCCCCCTTGGATTCATTAGGAGTTTGTACTAAATGGAGGAGTCAATATCAAGTGACAGTACTTGACTTGATACTTGCACTCAAGGACACACCTAGAATCTTGAATATTTTTGATGCGCTTAACCCCCATGTGTGTGAAGGGTGGGAACACTTTTTGGCGTCGTTTCCAGGGATAAATATTTTTATTCCCATGGTATGATTTTCTCTTTTTATTTTCATCTTTTATCCAATAATTGATTGATCCATTCAAACAACTATGAATTCTACTAGCTCAATCTAGTGACTCCATAGTTTAAAAACACTTCAGGGTATTCTATGAGAAGAATCTTACATCAAACATTTAAACATTTTCCTGAACCCGAAATGGTCTTACGTAAAAATATTATATAGACTTGAGTCTCATAGGATCCTTGAAAATCTAGAAGTTGAGTCTATTTCAGACATCCAATTCGTGTTCACAATCGCGACTCCCATTAATCCTGCGGCTAATACTCGTAGTGCAATGGATGCTTTCTTTCTTCCCCTTAATATCACTAATATAGAAATTCAGCCTCATGCCATACTAGAGAAAGCTATATAGAAACTACAAATTTCTAAGGGAATAGTGCCATTTATGCATCAAGCCATCTTAGCAAATTCTCGAAATGTCTCCTTAGTTGGTGTCGAGATGCTGCAAGTCAACATGATGATTTATACATGAAGCTTTTTTCCTTATCACTTGAAGAAGATGTCTGTGAATGGTACATCAACATTGTTGATGATTCATATAACTCTTGGGACTACTTTAGGAAGGGATTCATGGAAAAATTTGGTGAAAAGAAGGAGCCTCATTTCTTATTAAATACACTCCACTCCATCAAGAGAAATGAAAATGAAATGATGGAGGAATTCAATAAAAATTTCAGATATCCTATTGCAAGCATGGATACTGAATTCAATCATCCTAATAAATCCATCTTGGTCTATTACATAGAGGAACTTAGTGGGTAAATGAGATACCAATTGAGAGACAAAGAACCCGCTGATCTTAAAGCTTCCAAATCATTATCCATTAAAATTGATGCAAACATGCAGGATTTAGGTAAGTCTAACTTACATGTTTTTACAATTAAGGGAAAGACAAACAGGAATCCAAAGGAAAAGATCCCATGGAAGAGTCATATGATAATAATATGAAAGACTTAAATGAAAAAATGGAAGCCATGGAAGCCACTTATACTAATCAAATGAAAGACATGCAGAATCGAGTAGTGAGCATGGAAATATCTAACTCCAATAAGAAAAATTTCCAGCCTAAAGGTAAATGGGATCCTAATACAACTCCTTATAAAGATAATAATATTCCAAATCAACTAGATACAACCAATGTGGTTCAGGAAGTGATATGTTATTGTATACCTTGTGATACACTTCATGAAGAAGCTAGTTGTTATGTGGCATGATGAATTTTAGAACAAGAAATTCCTGAGATTGGCAGTAGTGAAGAAGTTTCAAGCAAGCATGATTACATCAATGCAATTGGCCATATGTATCCTCTTTCTAAAGAATATTGGAATAAATAAAAGGAGTGTAGTCAAGAGGTAGAAAATTTAATAAAAACTATGGTGCTATACCTACATCAAAGAAGATTCGAGAAATGACTAAGTTCAAAGGAATGTCCCATCAGAGAAGAGAAAATGTTGGAAATTGAAAAATTAATCAATACCAGGTTAACACTCCTCATGACCCAAATGATAGTCTGTATATGGGTGTTTGGTTTCAAAAATTTAGAGTATCAATTCCTGCAACTGAAGTGATTAAAATTCCATCCAAACAAAAAAATTGATGAAAGTTTTGGATCCTACTACTCCTAAGAAAGTGACTTTTTAATAAACTCAAGAAATAACTTCTCCTATAAACAAAGATTATTCCATTGATCTTCTAGTTTTTTTAGAAACTAAGGAACAAGGAAGAGAAGATCATCGTCCATTCGATGCTTCACTATTGGTGAATTATCTTCTTCTTCATAACTATATGTTAGATTCTCGATCTTCATCCAACATAATGACTAGGAAATTCATGGAACAGTTAAATTTCAAAATCACTATACCATATCATAATATATGTGCCATGGAATCTATAGTAGTTAAGGTTGTTGGTATTGTTTTGGGTTTTCCAGTCAGATTGGATAAGTACCCTGATATTCATCTAAACATGGATATTCTTATAATTGATTTACCTAACAAATGGGGTATGTTTCTATGAATAAAGTGGGCTGTTGATTTGGGGGGATCCATTCAAATGGAATGGAATTATGCCACCGTTCCTTTATCTAGAGACACAATGGTGAAATTTCATAGTGAAGAAAGAAAAGAAACATCACGTAGAAAATCCCAAGAATCCTTCCAATAAATATGTTTACCACACAGATAGTCCTGGAAATTATTCTTGCTACTCTACCTTTTTGGACCCAGTTAAATAAAATTTAAAGATGAAAAGGTAGATGAAATATGGAAGATGAATTTTGATGGTGCTAATTAAAGATTTGGAAAAGCAACTGGAGTTGTCATCACTTCACCTAAAGGACATTTTTTTAACGTTTCCTTTAGGTTAGAATTTGAGGCAACCAACAATGTAGCAGAATATGAGGAACTCCTACTTGGGTTGGAAATATATAAAGATAAGGGAATTAAGATATTCAATATAAGAGATGACTCTGATTTAATAATCCTCCAAGTTTAGAACCATTTTTCATACAAATGTAAAAGGATAAAAAATTATAGGAATGCAGTGTGGGATACAATGGAATTCTTCAAAGCCTTAAATATGACTAGCATCCATAGAGATCAAAATATCTTAGAAGATAAGTTAGCTGTAGTATCTTCAATTCTTCAACATTAAGAAGAAATGCTAAATAGTGAGAATAAATTAGAGGTTAACTTTAGACCATCAGTTCCAGATAACATGGAGCATTGGTAGGTATTTCGTGATGATGAACAAATTTTGAAATTCATCCATAACATAGAGGAATTTTCAAATTTCAATGTCAGTTTTCAGGAGGAGGGTAAAGGGTATTAGGATAAAGGTGATCAATTCGACAGTCCTGTACCTCATGGTATGGTTTCACTTGAGCATATATTTGAAAGGAAGGATAGAAGGAAAAATAGCATAGACCCAATGAATCCTGGGGATTACATTGAGATCAACATTTGAACAAATAATGAACCAAAAATGATAAAATTTGGAAAAGGTACTTTTGAAAAGGAAAGGAATGACTTAGTAAATATTATCAAAGAGTATAGAGATGTATTCTCTTTCACTTATGAAGAGCTCAAAGCCTATTATTAGGATGTGTTCCAACACAATATAACTCTCAAACAAAACATTAAAGAAGTTAAACCTTTTTGAGAAAAAATGAGACAAATCAACCCCAAGCTGGAACCAATAGTTAAAAAGGATCATGAGAAAATGTTGGCTGCTGGGATCATTGCACCAACACGACATAAATATTGGATATCCAACTTGGTTGTTGTGATAAAAAATAATGGTATAATAAAAATATGTATAGAATTATGGAATCTAAACATTTCTTTTCAAAAGGACAACTATCTGTTGTCGAATATGGAAACTCCTCTTCAAAAGGTAACAGGTTCTGAAATGAAGTCTATGTTATAATCAGGTGGTGATCCAAAAGGAGAAAATACATAAGAATACTTTCAAAACTCCATGGGGTACCTTCGAATATTTAAGGATTATTTTTGGTTTGTTGAATGCAGTGACCACTTTCCAAAACACCATGGATTATGCATTTATGGAATTAATTGGAAAGATGATAGAAATTTATCAGGACGAATTAAAAGTTTTATAAAAAAAAAGAACAATTCATGTAAGCCACCTAAAGCAAGTATTCGAAATATGTAGGAAATATGGTATCTCTTTGAATCCAACAAAGTATGTACTAGGTATTCAAGAAGGGAAACTGTTAGGACACATTATTTCCAAAGATGGAGTAAAGGTGGATCCAAAAAGGATTGAGGTAAATAATAAGATCCATTTTCCAAAAAATGTAAAATATCTCCAGTTCTTTAATGTGCATATAAATTTTATAAGGAGATTCATTCCTAACTTAGACGAATTAATGAAGCCATCCCAGCAACTATTAAAGAAATATGCTAAGCTTGAATGGACTGATGAGGGTTGAGAATATTTCATATGGATCAAGTATGCAATTACCAAATAACCACTTTTGGTTAGTCCTAATTATTCCAAAGAATTCTTAATTTTCTCCTTCACTTCAGAAGGAACCGTTGCGGTGGTCTTGCTCCAGAAAAAAAAATGAAGGATTTGAGCGACCCATTGGTTTCATGAGCCTAGCTTTACAATGTCTATAATTAAAGTACATAATCATGGAAAAATGGGCTTATTCCTTGATAAAGTATTTAAACCATTTCAGAACATACATTCTCTACTAAAAAATAACTAGTTATGTATCTCATGCAGAAGTAAAAGATATCTTATCTAAAAAAGATTGTTTATGAATAAGTGGTAAGTGGGTCTCTAAAATACAAGAACATGATATAGAGATTAGTCCTACAAAAATAATTAAATTTCAAGGACTGGCCAATATGTTATCTCAAGGAAATGAAGATGCTTTATAGATGGTTTGTCAAAATGAGCCATCAACACCTGTTTTTCCACCAGAACTTCAATGGTTATATCACCATTGGTATTCAGGAATAATTTTCATTTTACAAAACCTTACTTGTCCTTAACATATCAAAGGTCACAAAACAAGATCCTTAATATTAAAAGTCACTAGACATTGCATAACTCAAGAAGGTTTGGGCTGGAGAAATCCTAATGGAATAATCCTTATATGTGTAACTGAGAAAGAGTCTAAACAACTTTTGAGAGAGATCCATTTAGGATTTTGTGGTGGGAATTATGCAAAAGATACAAAAACCAACAAGATCCTTAGAGCAGGTTACTATTGGCCCTCCATATTTCATATGTTCACAAATTTATCAGGAGTTGTCAGCAATGCTAGTTATTCATGGGAAAGCAAAGCTTAGAAGCCTTTCCTTTGCATCCAGTTGTGGTGTTAGCCCCTTTTCAGCATTGGGGGATTGATTTCATTGGAAAATTCAAACACAACTCAAGAAATGGGTTTTCTTGGATCCTAACTGCAACCAACTATTTTAATAAGTCAGTGGAGGTTGTCCCCACCAAAAGGGATACTGATAATCTTTTTTATGGATTTTCTAGAGAATAACATCATCACGAGATTTGGTGCTCCCATGAAAATAACAATCGACAATGCTAAAGCTTTCAGTTCAGCAGAGTTCACATATTTTTTATTCATATACGACATTGTCCTATCCCATTCTTACAACTACTATCCCGAGGGAAATGGTATCGTAGAATCAAGTAATAAAAACTTAATTACCATCATTAATAAAATAGTTATAAATAACAAGAAGTCGTGGGATAGTAAAATAAAATATGCACTTTGGGATGGTCAAATAACTAAGAAAATCACAACTAGAAAGATTCCTTTTGAATTGGTGTATGGTTGGACTGTTTCTTTTCCAGTATACCTTTAAGTTCCTTCCATGAAGATGCTTTAGGAATATGAAATGGAGGAGGATTCGATGCTTAACAGGATCAATTAGACCATTAAGCTAGATGAGAACCGAAGAAATGCTCTTGACATAAGTATCAAGAACCAAGAGAAGGTTAAAAGAACTTTTCACAAGTTTGTGAAACCGAGGTCCTTTCATATTGGTGATATGATGCTATTATGGGATAAATGGAGGGAGAATCCAGGAAAACATGGGGAGTTTTATAGCCTCTAGATGGGGCCATTCATCATCTACGAAATATCTGGAACAAATTAATTCTTTCTAAAAACTATGGAATGAGAAAAGTTTCTCTTACCAGTAAATGGGAAACAGTTGAATTTTTTTTTATGGGTAAGTAGGAGAATTCTATTTTAGTACAAAAATGGTAGTACAAAAGGAATGGAAATAGTGCCGGTTTGCTAGCAACACTAACAACACCATATTGGAAATAGACAAGGCTCAAAAGGTCATCCCTGAAGATCTAAACAGTAACAAGAAATAGTGCATATCTATTACATTACGAGAGAACATAGCACTGGCTCCTACTAGAACCCAAATATCCCTTGATACTGGAACCATTCAGGATGATGGAACCAAACTAGATATTTATAGAGAAAACCATATAACCCGAGTCCACCCAAGGTGCAGAGCCATGGAATATAGGGTTACCAACCTACTGAAAGATTGAGTCGTATAAGATATATCCCAAACCAATGACTAAGCACAAACCATAACTATAGTGGGTATGCTATTTCCCCATACATATCAAACCGTAACAAAAAAAGGTCTGTGGTGATATACTTCATTAACCATATAGATACATATTAAAGAGTCCACAATTAATAAGACCCTATACTGCAAAAATACTGAATATCATAATCAAACTAGACCTCAAATTCTCGCCACCTATTTTAGACCCAGGTGGTGTTCCACGTGCTGAGAAGGAAAAGAGTTGGCCCCTACATTAGCAGGTGAATTGGCTAGTGAGTTCTCCGGGGTGGTGGTAGTGTCCCTCGGGCTATCCAGCATCTCCATCACAATCTGATCCAAAAGTATGAATCCCATTGAGGTTTCCTGTTGCCCATGAAGAATAATGTCCAGGGCATCCCGAATCCCTTGAGCCATCTGAATCTTTGCTTGTATATCATGAGCTAGTAATATACGAGTGGTCCAAAAGGGATTGATATTCAAGGGATGATCCATCAGGGCCTCATACTCCCTGAGGAGATCAATTTCCTTCATGGCTATATAGGATTCAATTACCGATGGTGTTTCCGCCATATAGTGGTCACCCCAACGAAAGGGGCGTGGAGCAGGGTCTTCATCTATTGTTGGCAAAAAGTCATTCCTAAGACTAGGAATAGCCTCACTATGGCCTTTGCCTCTACTATTTCCTCTCTTCCAGTTGCGGACTCTCCAGTAGTGTAGCATTGTCACTACACACAAAGTATTACTTGGTATCAAGAGGAGCATAATCGTTAGTTTCCTTGGAACCTTGCTTTCCAGAATGAACAAATTTATAGATCGCTAATCCTCCCTTCTGCGGTAAGGCACCTTAAATCTACATGTGATCTTTTTCTTAATCACCATTATTTGTTTCCCTTCACCCCACTTCATCAAATCTCTCATACTGTGTGAGACATTCGCAACCTTCTACTTCACTCAGTACCAATTGATACAGATATCAACAAAATTCCCCATTATTACAATGTCAAACATGTTATCTGTATCCACATGCTTGCAAGTTCAACACCTATTCTTCCCTTTGCATGGATCAGCCTGTGAAGTATTCCTACAAGAACATATAAAGCATCATCAGTTACTGGGCTCACCTACTAGTGTTCGGACCATCTGTTGCATCCACGTGCACCATAGCATCTCTGCATGTTTAGGCTTGAGGTGAATCGACCCCACCTGGCGATCAGGATAGATCGTGGCTTTTCACTTCTACCACCATGACATTTGTGGCCTCGTTTCTTGATGCCGATAAGACTGCCGACTACCTTCCCATTGAAATGGGTTGCCATATGTCATTTGCATTCTATGGGTTGGGGTGAGTCAGACAGTTGTATGTTGTACAAATACCTTTTCTATCATCTCCACCAATTTCATGCAATGTTTCCATATTTCTTGATTGTTTCCCATGTTTTCGAGCTTCTATGCCTAGAATGATCGACTGCTTTCCACTCCTTCATTCGTGAGAGAATTCACCACCTTATTGTCTGCTCGTCTCACCTTCAAGAACAGTATGGCTTCATGACCTGCTAGGATTTTTTCGAGAGTGCATAAGCATTGTTCCCATCACCACTTATTTGATACTTGAGAAATTGATGGGCCAAATTGAAGCCGACGGGCCATGTATATAATAATCTGCGAGTCCCCTACCACCACCAGTGGAGTCTTCCATGTTTGCAATGACTATTGTAATCCATTTATAAGACCTTCAAGCTCATCCATATTGTTTGTACTATTTCCAATTGATCCCCAGAGTAAGCTTAGAATAGCTCTATCTGAGTTCTGAATGGCTCCCCCAAATCCTGTAGGGCCTGGGTTGCCTTTGGACGCTCCGTCGAAATTGAATTTGAAGGATCCAGCTGATGGACTCGTCTAGGAATTCATACTAGAAGTAGACAATGGATCTGTTCAGGCGAGCACATTGTTGGTAGGTAATTCAACAATCCCCAATTCATATAGAATAATTCTTTCATTATCTTCAGCTATGAATTCTTCCTGCATCCACTAGTGTAGGGTAATTTCTTCTTTAATATGTGATTATGTGGAATTCCATATGTCCCCTTATTTCTGTGTTTTGTTTTTGAAGATTTGGTGGTTGCATGTCTTCCATAGTTCCCATATTGTAAAACCAGGGAGAAGTTCCCATAGTCGATTAAAATTTTTATTTTTGAAACCTTTCATGGGCCATTCTACAATTGTGAGATCTGGTATTCCTTTCTGACGGTGGTTCCTTTTGAATATGGATGCTCCTTTTTCCCAAATTGAGTTTGCAACTTTACATTCATCCAAGAGATGGTTGATAGTTTCATTGTTCTCCTCACATATACAGCATCTAGAAGGTCCAGAGATTCCCTTGATTTGAAGGTTATCCCATATTAGGATACATCATTTAATCACGAGCCAACAGAAAATTGAGGCCTTTGGCCACCATCCTCCTGTCCATAATTTCCCCCATTTGGATTTAGGCTCCATGTTATGAGTCCCTATTACCAGCCCTAGGGATTCTTCAGGGTTGAAATTTCTGGAATTGGTGTATCCCCATCTGAGCTTATCCGGACCATCATTTTTGGCTATTCTTTTGGAGTGAAGCTCTGCTATGAAATCTTCTATGTCTTCCCCTGGGGCTTGGGATTTCCACCAATTCTGATCTTTCCAAGACTTGAAAAGATGGTCAGTGTGTCGGATGTCCCAGAATTCTGCCACCTTACTCTAGGTATGATTCTGAAGAAATGATATTAGAATAGGGTAATCGACACCGTAGGATAGCACCGGTTCCTAGTTCCATGCATCACTTGCAAATCAAGAAATTTTTCCATCCATCACTTCCCAAAAGTTGTATTTTTGTAATAGTCCTCTTTTTTCCTGCACCTCTTTCCATATACTAGATACTAGTAGGTTCGCTCCAAAGCACACCAAGGATTTTTTGGGCCATTGAGGTGCATCTTTCAGGTGCCACAATTTTTCCCATGGATCCTCTTCATAGTTTATCCATCACCACCATATTTTGGCACTCATTACTTTGTTATTGTCTAGGGGGTCTCAGAGACCCAGGCCCCTTACTTCCTTCAGAGTACATATGGTTTTCCAATACACCATAGGCCATTTCCTATGCCCTTCCGATCCACCCCATAGGAAGTTCCTATGAATATTTGTGATTTGTTTTATAACTGATTTCAAAGCTGGGAGCACCGAGAAAAGATATATGGGCATTTCCTGAAGAACTGTTTTCACCAAGATGCATCTACTCAGAAAATTGAGGGATTTGAAAGTCCATAAGTTGAGCTTTTGGTTGATTTTATCCAATAGTTCCTTCCAAGATATTTTTCTAATGGTTAATTCTACTAATGATGCTCCAAAATATTTGGAAGGTAGGCTACCTTCTGAGAACTCTAGGATGCTGAGGATGTTCCTTTTGGTGATTCGCAGGGTATTGAAGAAGTAAGTCTGAGATGTTTCCTTATTGATTTCAAGACCACTGGCTTCCAGGAATGTATTCAGACTATCTTTGATTCCCATGGCCTCATGAAGAGATGAAGGGACCATGAGCATATTATCATCCACAAATTGTTGTTTAGTCTGAGGTTCCATCCCTGCAGTTAGAGATAAGCCCCGGATTTTGTTCTTGAATCTTCTGCTCTTGAGCAACCTTCCTAATCCTTCAGCCGTAATGATGGAAAGGAAGGGGGAGAGGAGACCCCCCTGTCTTATTCCTTTGGAAGTGTTGAAGGGGTTCGAGGGGGAGCCATTGACCAAAATTGAGAAGAAAGCTGAGGATACCAGATTCATTACCCAATTTGTCCACTCCTCCGAGAAGCCAAAATCTCTGAGAATTCCTGACAAGAATTTCCAATTCAATTTATCATAAGATTTTGAGAGATCCAGTTTTAGGAGAATACCTGGAGTCTTTGATGTTTTTAGCGAGTGAACTATTTCATGGACCAAAATAATTCCATTGAATATTTTCCTGCCTTCCATGAACCCAGCTTGTTCTGGAGAGATAATGAGTGGAAGAAGGGGCCTTAGACGATTTGATATGATTTTGGAGATGACGTTACACAGAGAAATTCGTCTTAGTTTCCCATGATCCTCTGTACCACTTTCTTTGGGGATTAGTGTTAGTAATGTAGAGTTAAGAGCTCTAAGGATATTCCCTAACTTTCGAGAGTCCTCCACCAGAGCCCATATTTCTTCCTTTAACCAATCCCAACAAACATGGAAGAAATTAGTGGTAAACCCATTAGGTCCTGGATATTTTTCTTTTTCCATTTGCTTAACATCCATCTCCACTTCTGTCAACTCAATGGATTTTCCCAGAATGTGATTGTGTTCATCCATGATAATATTAGGGATATGGATTAACACTTCTCTCTGGGCTTCCTCTCTGTCTTCTTCCGATTCCTACAGAAACTTGGAAAAATAAAACTTCAAGGTGGTTTCTAATTCTTCTTGAGTTTCAGAAATATTCCCATCGTCCATCTTTAGTCTATCCAATCTATTCCCTTTCCTGTGTTGGAGAGCCGCTTTGTGAAAAAAACTAGTGTTGCATTCCCCTTCTTGGAGCCACTTGACTCTTGCCTTCTAGTTCCATTAGACTTCCTCCTATTTTTCTCTTTGGATGAATTCCTGTAAAAAAATCTTTTCTTGTATCCTTAACTCTTCTGATAATCCATTATTCATCCCTTGAGTTTGGTTTAGCTTGATATTGCATTCTAAGTCTTGTTTTGCTTGAAATATATTGCCAATGGACTCCTTGTTCCATTTTTTTATATTAACTTTAAGGATTTTAAGTTTCTGTTGGAATTGATACATTTAGGTGCCTCTAATGGGTGGGGAGCTATCCCACCATTCCTTGAGTTTCTCAACAAAATCTGATTGGAGAAGCCAAAAAATTTTAAATCTGAAGGGCCTTTTGGGATTTACCCTAACATTATCCCATTCCAGGATGATGGGCCAATGATTCTATCTTGCCGCCGGAAGTACCACCACTCTTAGGTCTCCCCAAGCCATCATGATAAATTCCAAGAGTAAAAAATGATCAAGCCAATAAGCTATCCCTCTGTCTCCCATTCGTTTGTTGTTCCAGGTGAATATACCATTAGAAATTATGACATATATCAAGTTAAGGTCATAAATTACAGCATTAAAATGATTGCTAGCAGATTTTAAGTTCCGTAGACCACATTTTTTTTTGTCTAGGTTCCTGATCATGTTGAAGTCTCCACCAAGGATTCAGGCTTTGTCCTCAGCTATTGCTTTGATTTTGGAGATCAAGTCCACGAAGGCCATTTTTTTTTCAGCCCTCGGAGGTCCATATACATTGGATACAAATCATTTTATTCTCGTGCCTAAAATGTGGAAATCTGCAGATAAAGTAAGAGGGGTTTATAGGAATCCTGAGAGATTCACCTCTCATGGATTCCATAAAATTACCAACCCTCCTATTGTCCCTCTGGCATCTATAGCAACTGATTCGTAGCCCTTCCAGATTTTTCACACTATACTTGATAGTTCTTCTCCCAAGCATTTTGTTTCTTGCAGGAAGATGATCCCATAATTTTCCTTTTCAATCCTTATTCTGAGAAGACATATTTTAAGAGTGCTCTTATAGCCTCTAATATTCCAGGATGTAATCTGCATCAAGATTAGTTTAGATAGAGGGAGAGAGGGAAACATCTATTGTTGGATACTGCCCTGAAGCCACCAGTTGCTCTCCAATTGCTTTGATTCTTTGGAAATTGCTTGGCATTCCCCACTTTTCATTTTTTTGGTTTTTGTTTCCATTTGTGACTTTGAGGGATTCTACAACTACTCCTAAGGAGTTTGAGTTTTTGGATTGAATTAGAGCTTTCTCCAGTAGGGATACTTGCTGTGGGGGAATCTGGGTTGGAGTCTTGTCAAAGCAGGTAACTTCCAACCTGTGCAGGTCCAAATCTCCTATTTCCATGTATTCTGATGCAAGTTCCGCTATCCCTGAGTCTTTCTTGACCACCTCCTGCTATCTCTAGAGAAGATGATCTGAGGGGGATTTGGTAATTTCTTCTTGCTCTTTTGGGGTTATCTCTGTCTCCTTTTCGTTTCTTTCTTTATTTTGTTCATTTTGTTGGTCTTCTTGAAATTTCACCTTAGTCTGTTCTGATTTTTGGCCTTCATTTCTAATTTCCTTATCTTCTTGGAGGATATCACACCTATTCTGTGTCTACACTCTTTTATTTAACTCTGGTCCTAATGTCTTCCTCGCTTGTCGTTTCTTGTTTTGGGTTTTGGTAAATCCCTCAGCATCTTGGTTTTCTTGATCTTTCTTCCCTCCTGGTTTTTTAATTTTGAGGGAAGTCCGTAAATAGATGTCCATGCTCATGGAACCTTCTGCATTTGAAAGGGATCCATTCATAATCTATGGCCTGGAACCATTCCTCATCTTCCCATGTTAGCTTGATTCCATCTGGTAGACCTCTGGATATATCGAGGTAGATACATATTTTGGCATATGATATGTATTTTCTTTGTCTAGTTTGCTCTGAAAATTTGATAAAAATACCCAGCGTGTTCCCGATATCCATCAATATTTCTTCCTTCTAGTATTTCATTGGGAGGGAATACATTCTTACCCAAATAGGAGCAATCATCAAGTTTTCTTTGTAAGGGTTGAATCTCTCTTTCCATGGTCTGAGGAAAAGTCCCGCCGAATTGTAGAAGTAGGGGCCATTCTCAAAAATTATCGTTATGTCCTCTTCATTAAAGAAGATTATCGTGAAGAACCCTTTGGCCCCCAGCTGAAGACTATAGTGGCCTTAAAGTTTCCAAGTGGTGTTTATCCACCAGACCAAGGTCTTTTATGTGGGACAAATCCCAACAAATTTTCCTATGAGAGCCCGTTATTTCATATATTGAATGTCTTCCCTGACTCTTTCTGATTTGATTTGCATTTTTGGCACCGTATTGGACTTCGAGACGCATTGTCCTTTCCTTCTTGTACCCTGATTATTTATTTCCTCTTTGATGATCCCACTAGAACCTTCCCCATCTTTGGGCATGTTATATGGATTGATTATCCCTTTCCCCTTTTCAGTTTCCATTCCCAAGATAACAGTTCCCTCTTCTACTATTGTGTTCCTCCCACGTTCCCTCTCCCCCCAAGGAGGAGCAGGAACCATCTTAATTTTCCATTCTAAGATGCCTCCATCCTTCTAGTACACCATAAATCCTTCCTCCTTGGTACCCAAACCCCCAACCTAGCATCAAGTTGCAGAGATCTCTCTCCCTTTACATACTTCGAGCATCCATGAATTCCCGAATCAAAATGGTTGGGAAACAGGTGAAATTGTTCTTCAACGATCCTATCTAATGCCCAAGGGAGAATTATCAAGACTCTTCTAAACCCTTTCCCTTCTATCATATCTTATTTTTTTATATTATTTTATGTACCATAGTTTTGTATATTATTTTATGTATCATAGTTTAATGTAATATAGTTTTCATATATTATTTTGTATATTATATTGCAACTTGTATTTCATTTTGGCATTTATTTACATGTATATGGGACTGATGCACTTTAGTTTTCATGCAGGAACTGGACAATCTAGGGTTCTCTCCCACTCTCTTTGATTGAAGATTAATTGAGTGAGCGTTCCATAGTTGGAGCCAGATGTTGTCAACTAAGTTGCACTTAGGTGAATTTTCAAGTGAGCCACCATGGATCAGAACAAATCACTTGTTCTTACTTAATGCTCAGAAGTTTTTTTGTTTTATTAGGGCCAGTTGTGGCCTCTTTTGGATGTCCACACCCTTTCAAGGGAATTGTAATAAATGATATAGCATGAGGTTATTTTATGTAAAAGGATTGACCTTCTTAGACTTGGTCATCAATGTCATCATCCTTGAGTGTTTTTTCCTTGTTAATTATATGACGCTTTTTTAAGCAACATATAATTTTCAAGTTTTTCACTCAAAATCCTCCAAAGTCGGGATGGTGAGTTTGGTAAATTTTTTCTCAGATAGGTTATTCCTAGGTTATATGTATTATATCATGCTAGTCATATGTCCAGATTTTTTTGAACATACGACGGGTCTCTCGTAGTATTTTTTACTTTTAGTTTTTTAATAAAATCATCGATAAGGTGTATTTTAATTGTAA
This sequence comes from Pseudotsuga menziesii, assembly GCA_001517045.1. Lineage (NCBI taxonomy): Eukaryota > Viridiplantae > Streptophyta > Pinopsida > Pinales > Pinaceae > Pseudotsuga > Pseudotsuga menziesii. The sequence goes on from LPNX010348553.1 coordinate 720,434, forward strand.
TATTTCAATATGTCATAAAATTGGGCCTAGGGATCCAATTTGGTCATGGGGATACTCATTTTTGGACCTAGAGACCTAAATTAATCCCTAAACCCACTTTTGAGAGTCAAATTAGTAATTTTTAATTATTAATTTGGATTTTTTCTCCAAAATGACTCAAAGGGTCAAATAAATTAAAAATAGGAGAAAACCTCGATCCTAAATCAAAGGAATCTTGTCTGGGACTTGTCTTTGAGGTGGCAGGTTGGTTGAGGATCTTTTCTAGGGAATTTATGAGCATATATAGTATCTCCAACCTTCTCTCTCGGGTTTTAGACATGGTATTTTTTAAGGATTATAATATTATACTTAAGCATAGTATTCTAGACGATTGTTTTGGATTGAAAAAAAATGTTTATAGATAGGTAGGAGAATATTAAATATGAAACATGTAATTAGCACTAAAATGTGTAAATTTTGGTTAATATTATGAAAAAAATTACATTTTATGTAAATATAGGCAATATTAGAGACTAAAAAGCGGATTTATTTCTTGAGAAAAACCAAAAAAATAGCCAATTGGTGAAATTTAGCCCTAAAAATTACCCCGGTGTCAGATAGCTCTCCATTAAATGGGGGTGCATTCTCCTAGAGGAGGGAACAATCCCTCATGTGGTTGAAGTGGTTGGGAGAGGTGGAGGCCTCCTAAGAAATGTGGCTCACCTCCTGTGAGGTGGAATCTCTTCATCCCAACACTCAGGCCTTCCTCCCATGTATTTATCAACCTCCTAAGCCTCCTCTCTACATGGAAACTGCACCCCCCTGGGGTTTGGGCTCTTATGGGGATATAAAATTTGGGTTCTCCTCCTTTGTTTTGGATGGGTGCAAACAACCTTTGTTATTTTATATTGTTTAAATATTTAGGAATAAAATTGCAAAATTTAGAGGTCCACTCTGTGTTATGAGATGATTACTTGTGAGTATTTGAGGTGACATTGTTAAATTTTTGAGTTTCTTCTTTCTGTTTAAATTTCTATTAGATCTAGCTTATAAGTGTAGTGGGGATTTATCACCAAGTACATGTAGAAGTTAAAGCCTTACATTGTTGTGATCGTAAGGAAGAGTTCAATGGAAAATAGAAAAGCAAACTAAACTAATAACATAAAGAATTTTTTTTAATCATTTTTTAACATGTATATCGGCTAAACTAATGTAAATAAACAAAAATATTAAAAACACCTCTTCTCCTATAAGACAGACCACCATAGCCATCCTCGAAAATGGTTCCGCAACTCCACGGGTTTTTTTCTCCAGTTGTCTCCATGGACAATTTTCAGAAGGGGAATGGATCCAAAGTGGGTACGGAGAATGTCTCAACGTACACCATGGGTAATGGTATGGCCATGGGAGTGATGGAAGGGGAGTATGTGTAATACCTAAGAGAACAAATGTCACAGCGTAACAACCAGTGAATGAGGAAAAAAGGTATCTTGGGAGAACCCTTCACAATGTAATTATAGTATGGTCTTAGGTTTTTTTGACCAAAGGTGGTGACCCATGGTATTTTATCACCCATGGTATTTTTCTATGGTTTTTTTACCCTTTCTCTTTTTTAGGGTTTTGGACCCCGTTTTAGGGTTTCTTAACCCTTTTGGGAGAGACTAAGGGTAAACCATAGTAAATAATGATGTTTTGGACAATTGTTTGTGGAAATACAAATGTGAAGGTCAAAATTAAGGTAAATATGGTAGAAATATGTTGTATGTATACAGTTTAGGCCATGTAGAGCTAGGTGAACACTTTTTAGTGTCAACAAGAAGGTCATCCTAAGACACATAAAGTAGTAATTTACAGTTGTAACTTGCTTACTATTATTTTTATTGCAAGAGATAGGAGATTAGTTTTTCATGTTCAATTATATCTAAACTCTTTCTCATTTCCTCTTTTGTAGTAAACTATATCTAACTTTTTATGCAGGGGTTTCTCATAGGTTTGTTTTGCAGGTTACATGTTCAAAGGAGGAGTTGAGCTCAGTTCCATATTCTTCCTCTTTTACAATCTGTCAAGTTTTATCCTATTTCTATAGGGTTTCCAAAGTTTTCATAATAAGATCAATAAAGGCTTCAAGTTTCTTTCCATCTTCTCAAAAAAATTCTCTCTCCTCTTTCTGGTTACATAGTTTGAATATGAAAATTTGATGGATCTGATTTAAAAGTATGATAATTTCAATATAATTATTTATCATATTATATGATTTTTGTTTAGAAGTGATTAAAAATAATAATCTTTTGCTGAATCTAAACTTGTCATTTCCCTGCTTTAAAATTATTAAAAATTTTCAGTCTTTTGCAAGTACTGAAATTATTTTTAGTTTTTATCTTTTATTCGTTCATTCCATCATATTCTAATAATTTAAATTGAATTTTTTTAGCATATCCAAAGAAAAAGAGGAGGAATATATTCTCATAATTCGAGTTTTGGGTCTCCCAAGACACCAAAAAACCTTTAGTTTTCCCTTCTTATTCAATCCCCTTCACTCCATAAAGTTGTATAAGTATTTAAGCCAGTTTTATAGGTTATAAGACATATTTTGATTTAATTTTTATGATATTGTAATTATACATAATAAAGAAATCAAGTGGGATACACAACACCCACACTTCATCCCCCCCTGGGGGGATTGGTAGTGTCTCTTCTGTCACTTGTTTTTTTCTAAAAATAACACGTACACAATATGATTTATTTTAATTATATATTTGTTAGTTAGTTCTTTTCATTTCCATCTATTAATTTGTTTAAATATTGTTTTCCCTTGCTCGTTTCCATGAAGTATGCTCTCTCTACCAACCAAAGGCTTCTTGTCAATTATTGGTGGATGATCAAAAAGTGACACATATCTTGTGGATTCTTTTAGGTTTTAGTGTTCATTTTATTTCCACAATATTTTTTCTTAGTATACAATTGGAACAAACTTTTTTCCATTCTGGTGTATTATCTTTCCCATCGTAGGTTCTCCTTGAGCTTTGGGATAACCAAAAGCAGGAATGCACACTAATCATTTCTTCACATCTAAATAATTAATTCACAGTAATCAAATCAAAAACCTTATAAACATTGTGAAAATTTAGCACAATGCCTATTGACATTATTGGGAAAATTTCTCAAAGGAAGCGGGAACTACTAAATAGTGACCTAGAGATATAGTTAAACTACACCCTTGTTGGTATAGTGTTGAAAAATTTCTCAGAGACTCCGGTTCAGCCCACATGTCCAAGTGAGGAACCAATTTTTTCATCCATCTGGACATATTCCAAACACTTTGTAAGTATATTGATAATCCCCTTCCGTTAAATCACCTCATCTTTAATAATTAAAACTCACTAAGGCACATTGCAAAATATTTCCTTTTGAACAACATTTTTGACTCCATTTGGAACTGATGTGAGTACATAGAAATCTTATTTTATGTGATTAATAGTTTTCTCAATATTAATATTTATATACTCATGGTATATGTTGTTGAATGTTTAAACAATTCTGCCTTAGTCTTGTGACATAATTATTTACCAAAAAACTCCTAAAACAACTTAATTTTGTAACTAAAAACTAAAATAGAAAGATACTTACTTGAAATATCTTTTAAGGACCACCCCTTGGTTTCGTAAGGATTTTTTCCTAAACAGAGGAGTCAAGATCAAGTGACAGTACTCAAATCAATACTTGCCTCAAAGGACCCACCTAATAGCTTGAATATTTCTATTGCGCTTAACCCTTAGGTGTGTGAAAGGACAAAACAATGTGCATCTCACCACATCTCTTCAATCATGGAAACTCATGTCTTTTCATTTGATCATTCACACAACTTCATTGTGATCTTTCACAACAGATGATGTCTATTCAAACACATCCCTTAACAACAATCATTTCTCTATTTATATAGTCACACCCCTTTTTATTCATTATAACTATGTTTATGAAAACTAACTAATTTGTTATTTTCTAATGTTATCATGTGTATTTTTCTTAGATCTGCAATAATATGTTTTTCTACAGTGACAATAAACGATGTTTATTATATCTTTTTGTGTCATATCTTTGTTTTATATATCTTTCTTAATAATAAACATGTTCTTTGTTTCATGACATCTTTTAACAATTCCTGTAGATTATCGCTGTAGATGATTCCATTTTAATTAATTCGTAGCTTACTCTTGTAGCTAATCACATCATGTATTTTCATTTATCTTTCTTCCCTCTGCATAAGCAATTTCTTCAAGAATCAAAATTTCACCCTTGTTGAACATTTAGATATGGTTATTGTTATGTTGTAGATGCCTGGAGCCGATGCTTATAATTTCAACATATTCAAGCATATCTAAACACCTTTGTTGGACTACTTTACCCCACTCTCATGACCCATGTTCAAAAGACCCATGAAACCAACAAAACACCCAAAGAGATCGGCCTAACAAAGTAAGCTCAGTTAGCAACACCTGCAGTGCGAGCGAAGTCTCACCCGACATATATTAATGGTAAACTTCCAGAACCATATTTTTGCAGTCAGTGAGGGATTACAATCCCCTCATATGGAACCAAGGTGCTCGACAAAGTCAAAAGGATGGAGTTTTTTACTAACTTGATAGTGGCGCAATTGTGCGACAACCAGCGTGTGACACACCCTTTTCCTTCACAACTTCACAAGTGGTCACAACGGTGTGACGCAGATGATTCCTTAAATAGAAAATGAAAGTGGTGCAACTGTATTACAACATAACAATATTTCAACATGAATTAATACACAATGATTCAATGATGATTTATTCATTCATTTATTCAACTACTTTTCTCAATATTGCAACATTCACTTAAGCAATAACCATAAACAATGCAAGATAATCAAACATTCAAGATTCAAGATTCATGCGACACAAGAGATAATGTGGAAACCCATCTGGGAAAAAAACACAAAGGTGCTCTTTATATGGCATGAGAAATATATGGCACCTTTCAGTCTATGACTTGCAGACTCTTTTAAGATATGCCTTTCCATCTCATACTCTTTCTTTCTCTCATGCTCTCTATTTTTATTCTTTTCTTCTAACTACTCCTATTGATCTGCACACAGCTTGGATCGACTCTTATAACTACTATATGCGCACTCAACTATAGAATGAATCTTACAAAATGTTCTACACACATAGTTGCATATATGTGGCTCAACAACCTTCTACTACTATCAGACTTGTCTCTGATTCCTTCAACCACTTCCTAACTTCTCCAAACTTCTATCCACCAACCCTTATACAAATTGAGTTCCTCCTATTTATAGTTTCTACAAGACTGTGCAGGTTCGAATAAGGATAACTCATTTATTATAGTCATAAATAACCATAAAAATGTATTTCATTACATTTATTACAGGCCATAACTAGCTACAAAAAATTCCTTCAATACATTTATCACAGGCCATACCTAGCCACAAAAATTTCCTTCAGTCTTCTGTCGATTTGAGCACCTATGATATTCCTGGCCTGTCACTTTCCAGCCTTTACTCTTATACCCTCCCATAGATTCTCTTTTCCTTCATTGCACTACTCCCCGGCATAGCTTTCTCTCTTCTTCACTTCCTTTCATTCCTTTACATGCCTTTACCTACCTTTACTCTATCGTGTGCTTGTCTTTCCTTTCTATGCCCGAACTTCTATTTTTTCCTTGTGCTCTTTCCTAGATGAACATGCCACCAACACTCACATGTGGCTCATCCTGAGCCACTAAGAAATTCTATGTTTCTCGCACAGGTTGTTCCCCGGTACCAACCTTGTCCTAAAATGCTTTGAGAATTCCTTGTACCTAGACAACTTCTTCTTGTACCTCCTCAGCTTGCTTCTTGAATTGCTCGACATGATCAGGACTGATATGTTTCGATGGTACTTCTTCTAGCAACCACATTATATGATAGATATTTTATTGTATAGGATGAATGAGCCCTGTAACCCATTCTACCTCTGATTGGTGTGTTGTCACTTCATCATTCCTACTCTGCTCCTTATCGTGCATATTTTTTTACCTGTTATTGTAGCTTCTTCAGCTCGGCTACCTTTGTGAGATTTTTCTCGATGGGTAGCTTCTTCATGTCTTCCTGTTGAGGCTTGGAAATTTGCAGGCAACAACAGCAAGGGATTCTCCCCAGTCAACGTTCCCAACTAGCCCGTGACTATTTGGTGTAGGGAATCCATTCGGTTTGTGGTCCGGATATTGTAGGTCAAGTAACAAAAATAAAAGGTTTTATCGGTTGCAGCCTAGTCCACCGTGTATATTTTTGTGTTTTTAGTTTTAAGTATGACATGCAAGTGCCTATCTAAAATGTAGATTGATAGAGAATACGAGGAGGGGTCACAATGTGATGTGCAGGTTCTTACCTTTCATCTTAAACTCTCTCGCATCTAAATCACACACAACAAGAAATTAAAATTGACTACCTAACCTATCCCTAGGGAGAAATATTATCATTTATTAATGAGTAATGTATTTTGTACATGCATTATGAAAAATCATAGATAGCTGATACTTCTTTCAAAACACATGAACATTTAAAGATATTTGAACAACCAGATAGCCAATTGTTTATGAACAACATTCATTAGTCATAGTGGAAATTTTCATAAAATAAACCAGAGAACATTCATACAAGAACATAGGTTCAAAGAGTTAGAACGATCTCACAGTTAATGGACACAAAGCTAAAAATGAAATAGTTCCTCTTCAACAAATCAATAGCACAACATTTTAACATTCCACCAAGCTTTCTCCAACAAGCAAATTGTAATTATCCATTGCAAAAGGAAATAGTTCTTCTTATAATATGTCTTCAAAAATCTAACTAGGAAAAAGTCCCTCTATTCCCTCTAACTTTCCTATATTTAAACAAAATAGAAAAACCCTTGGGATGCGCCCCCCGGGTGACCTTTGGGCTCCCCCAACCATTTAATTTGACATTTTTTTCCTTTTGTGAGTGCTCATGATTCATATAATGCGTTAGATTTTAGATTAAGACTTATGAGTACTTCATAAAACGGGGCCAGCTCGGTAACTGATGAACCTTTTCCAAGCCTCGGCCTTTGTTGTTATCGATTCTTCTTTGTCTTTTATTTGTATTTTTTAAGATCTTGTTTATCTCAGAACATCTCTGCCTAACACTTTTTAGTCAACTTCCTTATGCTCTGTCCTTCTTTGCAATAGTAATCATCAAACTGGGTCTAGAGAATGTTCTAAGTCCGTCTACAATTAAAACAAAAAATTCATCATTAATTCGGATTGCATCTTTAAAAAAAAAACATAAACCATACTAACAGTAAAACTAATCATCAAAAGTGAGGCCCTGTACTGCGCTCTTGTCGCGAAAACCCCAAAACGATAAAAGCATCTGAAACCTCCGTCGTCCATAAAATAAGGTAAACACGCACAAAATGGTGCGAAAAACCTCACTGGCGGGAAAACTAAGCATCAGGCAGATAAAACTCCTCATCGATGGATGTAAAAACTACAAGTCAGAAGGTTAGTTCACTAAGCCGCTGTAATGGCAGAAACCAGAAAGACTAAGAATCCTAGGTCAGCATAAAGTGTCGGCAAAATAAAGCATTAAAAGCTGTCGCATCGGAGATCAGAACAACTATAGCATCGAATGGTCAGCTTTCTAAGGAGCCACAATGACGGAAACCATACAAAAAATGGCTTCTGTGATCAACATAAAAACATCGGCGAGCGGAATAACTAAGGACTCCGGAAGCATAGTCCTATTCATAGACGCAACGGTGGACAACGGACATACTAAAAGTTTCACGGTACTATTAATTCAATCGGCGTCGGAGCCCTTTAACACTAAACGTCTCCGCAATATCGGTGATTAGAAACACTAACAATGGGCGGATAGTTGACAAAGCAGCCGCAACGGCGGAGATCATAAGGACTAGCCCTCCGGAAAAATGGATCGTATGGAAAAAAGAAAGAAAATCAATTAAAGGTGTGAACAATGAAAACCACGAAATCGACGAGGATTAAACATGTTCGTCGGGTCATTCATCGTTTCCATTCCGAAACGTCGGTGACATATATAACTAATGCCCCGACGTAATCATTGATAGAATTCTGACAGCGAATAGAAAAATCATCGAAATAGGAAAAATCACCGAAAATGTTAAGTTCTTGGAAAACGTTAAGTGCAGAGAAAACAGAGTTCAGGAAACCAAACACTGCCAGGCAAGATAAAATAAAAAGGAGGGTCCAAAATTTCAAAAAGTTGGTAAAATAGTTGCAACTACAACACTTCCTTAACCATTTCTTTTTTCAGTGTGGCTTGGCATGTGTCCTCTGCAAACTTCATCATTGTTTCACTTTCTAGGAGCAGTTCCTAGGTCGTTGAGACTGTGTCGCTTGCTTCTGTACAGAGCTTCTCTCCTTCCTTTATTCTGTCAACAACCTCAAATGATTTTTTCTTGTTCTCTTATAGGACCTTGGGGGTGTGCTGGGTATTTGTTGCAGTTTAATCTCTTCCACCTACTTCTTTAGGTTCGTGACAATTCTAGATAGCAAGGCTACCTTTTCGATTGCATCTACTTATTCCTAGCATTCTTCCACGGGAAACTCCGTGACTACGTTGCTTATGGATTCAACATGTTACAAAGAGAAAATTCCTATGGCTTGGGGTGTACCACAATAGACAGCTAGAACTGATAAATCAATCCCTTCCCAATATCCAAGAGAAACCAAACATCTAACACTAAAGGATCTCATATAATACATTATTCCGGACGGTTGAAGTAGATCCCCGTTGAGCTTTTTTCAATCCCGCTTTTGCTAGCAATTTGCTCTCAACAACAGTAAACAAGACAAGCATGGTATATAATATGGTGTTAGATATATTCTATCATATATAATAAATAATGTATAAGCAATTAAACATATCCATGGATTCATAATTCACTCAAATGCACATTATTGGACAGGAAAATATATTTCTATTAATCAAATCATAGATTACACAAGTGACAACCTTTGTCGGCATGTCTACGAACTGGATAAACTAAGTCATCCACCTGGGCCTCCACTACCTTAATCCTCCATCTCTCAATAGCAAGGTCACAAGAAAAGGAAATCTTGGGAAGAACACAAAGTGCTCCAAAGAGACAAAGGGATGTAGACTCAAGTATATGCAAGCTATGGCAACAATGGACTATAGTTTCCTTGCTCTTCAATTCCTCTCCTTCAATGTATCCAAGGGGTTCCTTATATAGCACTCCAAAGGGGTAATGGAGGGTCAAATCGGATCAATATTGAGGCATATGGAAGACCAAGAGTCAAGCGGTTCGGACACACATCAAGGAAAACTCCAAAAATATTTGGACTTATGCACACATCCCGTTGTACGATGGTTTGAGGTCAAAATCCGTGTATACACATGAGTATGGGATTAAAACTAGAATACATCAATAAACATATGTTTTTAGGGATGAACTTGGAAACATCAAAGTATAATATCAATCCATGGGGTCCAAAGAGTCTGCAGAGGGACAGGGAAGACCATCAATATGTGATCAGCCATGTGTGGTAAAATCAGTTGTAACAGATGCCCCCTAATGTGTGAAGTCAAAGGGGTAACATGATGGCTGAAATACATTATAAAATCCATCCCATAAGTAAAGTTATGAAGAACCAAGTGGAAGAACTAGCCATCCATCAGTATAGTACGATAAAAAATCTATGCATATGACTACAAATACATATAGCAGTCCCGGAGACATAAGAGTACAATGGCCATGAATAGGAATGATATACAAAATGTGACATGTGTGGTAATTTCCACATACAATATATAATATATCAGAATATCCATGATGAATATATACAATGGATCAATATCTCCATAGAAGCTGAAGATATACAATGGATCAAGATCTCCATAGAAGCTCTAGATATACAATGGATCAAGATCTTCATAGTGGCTGAAGATATCTGACATACACTGGAATCAAATCACCAGAGCTGAAATCTCATGAACATTGGCACGATCAAGGAGGTAGCATATATGGAATGCCACCCAGCTATAACATCTTCTACACAAACTGCTACGAATACATGTCCTACTATGTGAATATAGGTGTCGATGTTGAACATAGTAGTCCATCATCTGATTACCGGTCATTGATGTATACCATTAACAGATGTGAGATCACCCATCGATAATGAAAATTGGAATCAAGGTACTAGAGTGCAATCTTACAAGTGTGAATAAATAGGTTGAGGTCGAACACTTGGAAGAATCCATCGATTAGGTAACATTTATGTATTCCCAAAACTATCGATGGCGAGACAACCTACCACTGATGAATGTAAGTCTCAAGGCACTCAAATGACTCTAGAATCCTATCCAAAAATAAATTATTTAAAGTTGATGGGATGGAATCTGCTGGAAGGAGGGCATTAAGGAATCCCCCATCAACCAACAAGAGGTACTCAGTGAAGTTGTATAATGTGGAAGGACTCGAACAAGATGTGCATGAAACAGTAACAGTACCGGGAATGGACGACATGCAAAGTCAAGACAACTAAATATTGGCCGACTCAGGATTCAAATTCCTTTGAACAAGAGAATAAAGGAAAATGGTGATTGAAGATAAGCAGCATGTACTCGATATGCAAACTAGGACATCTCTGTTATAGCTGATTATACCACTCTAGGTAAATCACACTTTGTATGGCCTTCCCCTGTCCCGTTGCAGACTCCTTATACCCCTTGGACCATTTTTGGTCCTTTGATGTTTCCTTTATCATCCCTAAAAACATGTGAAAAATGATACACGTGACTTTTAAACCTATAATCGTGTATATACGTGGGTTTGACCCCTAAAACCGTGTACATCGGGATGTGTACAAAAATCCAAATACTTTTGGAGTTTTCCTTGACATGGATCCAACTCACTTGACTCCTGCCCTTCCCTATGCCTTGAGATCACTCGGATTCAACCTTTCATTACCCCTTTGAAAATCTATATAAGGAACTCTATGGTAGATTGAAGGCATATGAGAGAATTGAGAGCAAAGAAACTATAGTCCATTGTTGCCAAAACTTATGCTTGAGTCTACATCCCTTTGTTCCTTGGAGCACTAGTGTTTTGTTCCCAAGATTTCCTTTTGATTGTGAGCTTGCTATCGAGAAATGGAAGATTGAGGTGGTGGAGGCCCAAGTGGGGGATTCAGTTTCTCCGGTTCGCAGACATGCCGTCAGAGGTTGTATCTATTGTAATTTCTGATTTATATTAATAGAAATATCCTTTCCTGTCCAATAATGTGTGTTTGAATGAATATATTATCCATGGGAGTATTTCAAATGCTTATACATTGTTGATTATATATGCTGGAATAGATATAACACCATGATATATAGTATGCTTGTATTGTTTACTTGTTGTTGAGGAAGTCAGTTATCAATTCAAGCCGAAGTTGGAAAGCTCAACGGGGATCTACTTCAACCATCCGGAATAAGGTGCGAGGTCTGATCCTTTAGTGTTAGACATTTAATTTCTATTGCATATTTGAAAAATATTGATTTCTGGAGTCAAGCTATCTGTTGTGGTACCCCAAGCCATAGGAATTTCTCTCCGTAATAGAATTTGCGACTCCTCTAGGGAGTTCCTAGTAGTTGTCCTTTGGGGGTTGTTCTATCGGCATTCAATGAATTTGAATTGTTCTTTCTCTCTTGTTTCTATGTCAGGTCTGGGGGCATGTATGCCTGGTAGTGTATAATTGGTGTGAAGTTTGTCTCAGCTTGTCTGTTTGCCTTAATTTTATGCACCTTTCTTCCTGTATGCGAGTTTTTAACTCACAGTGACGTATACACGCGGGTTTACTGCGAACAGTCACGTATGCACTTAGTTTTTCCTTTTTGTGGAATTTAAATGGTTGCTGGGTGAGGCTTGATGATTGTTGAGTCTCCTTTAGCACTGCCTGAGTCTATTTATACCTTTGTTTCTGACCAGAAATGTTTTTTAGGCTAATTTTTTTTAAGAAGGTTCTTGTCATGGCATTTTTTATTTTTTGTTTTGAATTAGTGCATTAGAGTTCTTTTACCTTAGTGCTTTGCTAGAGAGTTGTTTGAGTGTGCTTGTAGAGTCTAGGGGTCATAGAATCATACTTTTGCTTTCTGTACTCATTCTATTTCAAAAAATCCAAAAACATTTGCTTATCATCATGCATTGCATTTTTCATTTTGCATTGTACTTGCACTAGATTTGCTTTGGAGTACTAGTTAGGACTTCATATAGGAAAACTTGCATTCATCATTTGAAGAAAGATTGTGCATTTCACGTAGTAGCATACCCTGTTTTCATGGACACAATGCATTTGCATTGATTGTTAGGTGTGCATTTTACTTCATGTTGTGTCATAACACCATTAGTTGCATGGTCATATCCCTATTTTGAGTAATAAAGCCAACTAAAATCAACGCTAAATTAAAATGAATTACACTCTTTCCTTTTCTAGGGTGCACCAACAAGCTTAGGTTTTAGGGTCTTGGAATAGTTCATTGTGAGTAAATTCTCCAATACCACTAAACAACAACATGTATGTGTCTGTCAAAGTGAGTGTGTGAAATCCTTGGTATAACCAGTGTTTCTCAGGATCCTCCTCTCAAAAGGGAGTTAAGCACGAGGCAGTGTGAGCAGTTATTGATTGGGATGACCCCTAGTCATAACTGAGTAGCACCAGAGATATTTCCAGGATTGTATTCCTATCTGGGGTCTCTTTCAAGAGTTTTTGGCTTTGCTACCCTACCCATGCGATCAATCCCTCCTGCGACTGTCCACTTGAGCATTGATTATATTGAGGTGACCTTAGTGGCCTTACCTAGGATATCGAGGGGGTACTTTGGAGGGGTTATTCTGTGGGTGTCTCGGCCAGGTTGGGGTTGGACAGCACAGTCTCTTTACGCGTTGAAGCTGAGGGCCACAATAATTTGTTGCGTACCTCCGCTTGTTGTGTATGGGAGTCTCAAACCTCTCCTAGGTGAGACATACCTGCTTCATTCGGGAGCTTACTTATCTAGCCCTTGTTTGCTTTCATTTGGCTTTATATTTTATTAGTGATTTCTCTGTGCATGATAGCTTGCCTAGGATTTACGTAAATAGAGGGTCTTCTCTATTTTTTGAGTCATTTTGGATTCGGGTGCGGCTCCTCGCCGTTCTTGTTGTTTAGTAGGACTCCCGCCTTCTACTTCTCCTCCTCCTTTGGGAGAGAGACCTAGACAGTCCAGGTGGAATATTTCACACATTGATTCACACACCATGGGAGACCATATGGAAAGTATTCCTGAACCACCTTCTCCCATTCGAGTGGATGATGGGGAGTTTAGTCCTACCTACGATCCTTCGCCCGACTTGGCTGAGTTAGGGCCTATGATTTCTAAGATAGGAACCTTTCATGATAGACCTACTCACTCTAGGGTTGATTCCCCATTGACGCATTACTGGTATGGAATGCCGGAGGATGCCGAGACTCATTTTGAACCCGCAAGCACTAGCTATGGTAGTTATGTTATGTCTGGTTTTCCCACACGTGATTTGGAATTTCATGTCAAATCTGAGTTTGAGCCTAACACTATGCTTGGGGGCACTCTCATTCTTTACCATGCGGAGAGTTTTGGGAGCACTAATCACATTTCACCTTCCATCCCAGTGGTGGAAGTTACATCACATATTCCTCCTAGTTCTAGGGTTAGTGATCCTATTAGGATACCAGACCCAAGATGGGTAACGATAGGAAATAGTACGTACATTATTACTCAGGTCCCTCCATCTTCAGTCCCTACTTCTTCAAATGTTCACCCTCCACCTTATTCACATCGTACTTCGAGCTGAAACATTGCTACGAGTTATGTCCGTACTATGATTACTAGACCAGTTGTGTCTCAGCTTCATGTACCGCTTGTTGTTTCGGGAGGTCATGCTCATACTTCTAGAGGTCATATCCCTACTTCCGAAATGTACATCCGTGACTTCCAAAACATGTGTTTCTACTTATGGAGTGTCCCATGGGACATCGCATGTGATGACTTATGGACCCTATTATGGGACGCAGTATGGACATGGTTCTTCACCTTATGGGGGCGGGTATCAACAACCTACTTACTCTCCTAATTATGGCTTCGTAGATCCTACTAGTTAAGGTCCACCACACTATGGTGCTTCCATGCCACCCTCTACGACTCATATGGGAGGAGGGCACTATGGCCAAGGCCATGGTGGTAATCAGACCTATATGAATCAGGGAGCGGTCCATCGACCTCATCATCCTGGGCTCCCTTTCCTCGCAACACTCAATCTTCCTGACTTGTTGAGATTAATGAAGGATCATGTAGCTCATGAACCAACTTGGTCGGCTGCCCCTACCAAGCTTCCCTCGGACATACCTAACTTTGAGGGAAAACCGGGAGAGGATCTGAGTGAACACGTTACTACTTTTTAGTTATGGTTCTCTTTGAATTCATTACATCATGATTCCATCCATTTACGGCTATTTCAATGCACCCTTACAGGGCCTACCATGAAATGGTATATAGAGCTACCTAGGGGAGCTTTCACTTTGTTCGACGACCTTGCGATGACTTTTCTTAACCACTTCCAGCTACTAGTGCATTATGACATTGGTACTGAACTCTTGTCGACATTTCGGCAAGATAAAGCCACACATATTTCTGATCATATTCAAGACTGGCATAGATGAAAGAGGTTCATTAAAGCCTTTATACCACTGGAGTTCCTCCTCGAATGGTTCCTCAAGTCTTTATTACCATATATAGTGAAGGATGTTTCTACATCCGGAGTACAGAATGAGGAACAAGCAATTTTTAGGGCGCGGGAACTGGACTTGATCTGTGCTCAGTTTGGTTTGTTATATGAGATTATTCCCAATGCTCCACGTTCTAGTTTTGACCCCAAAATCAAACCTAGACCACATGCCGATGGCATTGTGGGTTGTGCAAGTGCGAAACCTGCAGATTCAGTTGCAAAATAAGTTAGTTAATTGTCAATCAACCAATCTGCTTCGGGATAAGCTACGGCTTCGTCTCAACCACGGGGACTTCACTTAGTGAACCTATCACATAGCATGTGCAAATGTGGGATATTAAATAATACACTTAATTTCTCAAGATATTGCCTCAAAGTATTATTGTTGAAACCCCCTCCCAATACATAAAACCTCCTCCCCACCCCTTTTTATACCTCGATCCTTATAAACCACCCTACCCACCCCCACCTTAAACCCCTCATCCCCCCCCAATACCTGCAATATATTGGTTCAATTTTTGATAATTTTAAAACCCACAATATGAACTAACGTGATAGGATATTAGTCAATAAGTGAAGCCCCCATGGTCTCAACCCGCCCAAACGGCGAGTGTACTTTCAGTGCAATCATCGGACCAAAAGGGTAACCAGCAGCCCGGACGGAATAGAAAAAAGGGTAAAAATAATCATTAGGGTGGGAATAAGAATGAGAATGCTAATAGTAATGACAAGAATGACCGTAGTGCTGGGGGGGACAAGAAAGCTAAATGTAAGGTTAAGTTCCCTTGCAAGTTATGTAAGGACGGTTACCTCACTTACTTGTACCCTCGTATTGAGGAAGCCTCGAGATTCTTGGCATAGGTCTCAACTGTGCTAACTAACCCTTTACCACACAATCAAAATATGAACTCAAGGTCCCATGACCATTTTAGTGGTGATCAAGATCCGCTGGAGGGTAGTGTTCGTGGTGGTTGCATTAAAATGGTATGTGCTGTGAAAGTTGTGACCCGTGCGAAATATTATGGTTCGTCACAACCCAGCCCAGGAAAAGAGCCTGATCCACTAGGGTACCCTTTGCATATTGAGAAACCTATGGATAAACCTAAGACTGCACCTCACAATCCCAAGGGAGTCCTTAAGCATTTGGGGCATAATCCAAATGCCCGAGCCACCCAGAACTATTCAGTTGTCGAGGATTTGGGCCACACTCCTTGTGCGATGTCTGGATTGGAAGTGCTTTAGAGTTGTCCTTCACAAAGGAAGGATTTGTTGTCTGCCCTTGGTGTGAATGATAATGATTCTTCCTCCATGATTAAATTTGAAACCGTAGGTCTTTAGCCTCTCTTTCCCTACTATGTGTCTCTTTTGATTCACATAGAATGTCTTAATATAACCGTCAAGCGCACTATGATTGATGAAGGCGTTGTTGTTTCCGTGATTTCTGTATCATGTTGGAAGGGTCTGGGTTCCCCTGAGCTATTTAAATCAGTGACCATCTTAACTACATTCAATGGGAGATCCTTTAGGCCGCGCAGCATCCTTCCTTCCCTTAAAGTCCATTTTGGAAGGAAGACCGTTGCGATAGAGGTCAAGGTGGTTGATGCACCCCTTAACTACAATCTCTTACTGGGTAGGAACTGGATGTATAGTATGCAAGCCATTGCTTCTTCCCTATTCTGCGTTGTATGCTTTCCACATAATGGGAATATCATAAAAATTGATCAAACGACATTCAAGAATCCATCTATTACAGCATCTTCGAGAGCTTTGATCCCGATCATTGAACACTCTCAGCTGGCAACTAGGAGTGTGGGTGTAGGCATGTATCCATCCCTCATGGGAAGCTTTAGTTGTCCTGCAATGATCCTTATGATAGGATATAGTTTCGATGAGGCTTTGACATCTACGAGATCAGTGTCTTTTCGCATGAGTCATATGCAAGATCCTTGGATTCTTCCTACACTGAGTACTCCAAGTGATCCCATCATGATGGACGTGCCGTTGTCTGCAACTATGATAGCTTATCAAGCTAATCTCAAGTGTGTTGTAGATCCTAGTCCTTCCTCTTCACGGATGGAGGAGGAGGACCCTTATGTGCTGCTGGCATGGGTAGTACAGTCTTCTCACATGCACGACTTCCTTGATATGGTTTTCCCTTCAAATGAAGCGATTATTGAGGCTATGTTAGGAGTTGAGCCACCATGGGAGGAACTCCATCATAGATCGTACTTTCTTCCTGAGCTTGACCGCTTGGAGCATGAAGATTTTAGGGCGGTTCTTAGTCAGAGAGTTGGTAGTCCTATGGCTCCATTAAGCTCTCCTGGTCAGATGGTTGATGGAAACATGGAAAACATATCTTCAACGATTCCTATCAACATCTCTCACAATCTTGGCACGATAGAGAATGTCTATATTGGGGCGGAATGTTCCCATGCTGAGATTTTAGAATACACCGATCTATTTAAGGAATTCCATGATATTTTTGCTTGGTATTACGATGAGATGCCAGGAATTGACCCTTGTATTTTCAAGCACAAGATTAATACTTACCCCAACGCTAAGCCTGTTCGACAATGTATATGTGTGGTGAATCCTAGGAAAGCACCCACGATTAAGGCAGAGATAAAGAAGTTGTTGAATGCCGGTTTCATCTATCCAATTCCCTCAACATAGTGGGTTTCAAACCCCATTCTGATGGATAAGAAGTAGGGAGAGATCCACATATGTACTGATTTCCATGATTTGAATCGTGCCTGTCCTAAGGACAATTTCCCCACACCATTTATTGATCAGATTTTGGATGAGTGTGCAGGTAGTGAGGTTTTTTCCTTCATGGATAGCTTCTCCAGATATAATTAGATACAAATTAAACCTGAGGACCAACATAAGACTGCATTTATTTGTCCTTGGGCAACTTTCGCATATCAAAAAATGCCTTTCAGCCTTAAAAACGTCGGAGCTACATTTCAGCAAGCAATGACCTTGATCTTCCACGATCTCAAGTCAATTATCGAAGTATTTTTGGATGACTTGGCTGCTCATTTTCGTATGAGAATGCATCATCCCTATCACTTGAGATTGGTATTCGAAATATGCTGGCACTATTCGGTTAGATTAAAACCTCATTAGTGCATCTTTTGTGTGAAGTCAGGTCATTTGTTGGGATTCATCATGTCTAAAGAGGGTATAAGAGTCGACCCTTTGAAGGTTGAGACAATACTTCAGTTGTCTCCACCGAAGAAAATTCACCATCTTCAATGTTTGCAAGGCATGTCAAACTTCCTAAGAAGATTTGTTGTCAACTTTACTAATTTGACTAGAGGATTCATGCATCTCTTGAAAAAGGACACCCCCTTTTATTGGGATGAGCAAGCCCAGGAGTCCTTCGATGCACTCAAGCGATCCCTAATATCGGCCCTGGTGATTAGTCCCCCGGACTATAGTCGTGATTTCCTACTTTATGTGGTCGCATCCATAGAGACGATTGGTATGGTTTTGGTTCAAGAGGATGAGGAGCTCCAAGAGCATGTCATATATTTTATGAGCCGGAACCTTATTGACACAGAAATTTGTTATTCTCATGTCGAGAAGCTTTCTTTAGCTACTGTACATGTTGTTCAGTGGTTGAGAGATTATATTCTCCTTCTCCAGACCTTGGTTGTAGCCCACATCAATCCGTTTCAATTCGTCCTCACCCGAAGGATGATTGGGGGAAAATATAATAAATGGATTGTCATTCTGTAAGAATTCAATCTCAAGTTTGTTTTGGCAAAATCGAAGAAGTCTTTAATTTTTGTAGAGCTTATATCGGATTTCCCAAGCGAGGCCGAGGAGTTGGTTTGTGAAGATACATTTGTCGATGAACAAATATTCTTAATCTCAACTTTAGACCCATGGTATGGGGATATCATAAAATATTTACAAACATTGAATACCCCTACTCACCTCTCACGAGATGAACGACGATGATTATGTCACGTCTCTAAGAAATACCTCATAGTGGATAACACTTTGTACCGTCGTGGGGTAAATTCCATTTTGTGATGTTGTTTAACTCATGAAGAGGCTGAGGTAGTGTTGAATGATTGCCACGGAGGGGTGTGTGGTGGTCATTTATCTGGGATTTGTACAGCTCAAAAGATCTTAAGAGCGGGTTATTTCTGGTCGTTGATATTTAAAGATTGTGTTGATGCATTCAAGAGGTGCCACCCTTGCCAGGTGTTCACACGTAATATGCACTCAAAACCTACCCCGTTACATCCCATTATCACCACCAGTCCCTTCACTAAGTGGGGGCTCGATTTTATGGATTGCAACCCAGCTTCGGCTGGGGGCCACCATCATATTATAGTGGATGTTTATTACTTCATGAAATGGGCTGAGGCTATGCCTATAGTAAAATCCGACGGTGAGATAGCCTCTCACTTCATATTCAACCAAATTATTACTCGGTTTGGGATTTCGAAAGAGCTTGTCACTGACCATGGCTCGCACTTTCAGAACCGTATGATGGAAGAGTTGGCATTAAATTTAGGATATAAGCAAGAGCATTCCTCTTCTTACTACCCTCAAGCAAATGGACAGGTAGAGGCAGTGAATAAATCACTCAAATCCAAGATGTGCAAGATGTGCATGAAGGACTCAAACAAGATGTGCATGAAACAGTAATAGTACTGGGAATGGCTGACATACAAAGTCAAGACAACTGAAGAATGGCCGACTCAGGCTTCAAATTCCTTTGAACAAGAGAATAAAGGAAAATGGTGATTGAATATAAGCAGCATGTACTCGATATGCAAAATGGGACATCTCTGTGACAAAGGAGGCATCAACAGAGGATCCATAGGGATTGGAATCTTAACTAGTCAGTGGAGATAAAATTAGAGTAATGAGTACAGCTCCTAAAGTCAAACTAATAACCCAACCAACAAATGCGATATACAGTGCTCTACTCGAAGGCAACATGACTCGACTTTTGCCAAAGATAACATCTTTTCATGTCCATATTTTTTGTTTTTTGTTTTTCTGGACTTTTTCAGATATTTTGAAAAGTTTGAAAAAGAATAAAAGTCCTTTATAGTTACAATCTAGGGGAAGATGAGTGTCAGGGTTCAAACAAGCTAGTTCCAAGCAATGGAACATACCTATGCTCAATGCAAGGAAACATGTGCAAGATAACGACACTCGAGGGAACATCCCCTCCCGGTCAAAAAGGGGGGATCAAGATGCAAAAGATATGTAAAAAGGCTTTGCTTGGCTATATATGAGACAAGATCGAGATATATGGCTGAGAATCAAATTGATATAAGTCAACATAAGGCTCAATAAGGAAAGCAAAACTCATGATAATGCAATTACAACTTGACATATACAAGGGAGTCCAAGGGGAAAGGCCAAGATAAAATTCAAGAGGAGTATGAATCTCTTGCTCAAAGTCATGGCGGTACAATAAAAAGGACTCCCACACCCTAAAGGAGAAATGTCAGCATGGGAACGAAATGAAAAACATGATCTAACTAGGGTACCCGTGTATGGGAAAACTCTACCATTCACAACATGTCACTTCTAAAAGAAACAAGAAGGTTCTGTGACAAGATAGAATGGGTTCGTACCTAGGGTTAAGATGAAATAGTCATAAGGTTATGAAAAATGCAAGCGGATGTGAAAACCTAACCTATATGCTAGTTTAGACATAATACCTGAAATAGGCATGAACAGGTCAAAGACACGATCAAACCGCACTCAAAACAGGCTCCTAGAACATCAAATTAGTTCAAATGATCCAAAACATTCAGAAACGGTCCAAAACTATAGAAAGTGGGTAAAAATTTCAAAAAATTTAAAAATTTTCATACCATTTTGAATTTTTACCCACCATAGTGCATTTGAGCTCAGAACTTCAAAAGCGAATTCTGGGAGAATCGTCCAGCGGAATCCCTCCACGTTTGATCTAGGTAGATTCCCTTGCCCCTCTCTTTCATTTTGATATAAAAATTTTCAATAATCATGGTAAATTTTAAATTTTGGGCCATCCCAACTTGGGTGTTTCAGCCCATGCAGAAGTCAGGCCTTTTTCCGTGTATAGGGCTCACCATATGCAGAAAATGCCCTGAAACCCACATACATATGTGGCTATTTTGCAAATAGTCGCGTATAGGGCCACGAATAAGGTTTTTATGGGAAATCATAATCAAAAATTTTGTTTTTCATGCAGGATGGGACTAGAGTGGAGAGAGAGGGAATGTGGTGATTTTGAGGAAGATATTCAAGCTAATCTCATGTCTCAACAAGCATTACAGGCATGTGGATTATACAAGCTTTGGTGTCTTGGAAGCTTGAGAAAAAATCCAATACTAATCCAACTGCTGGTAGATTACTGGGATCCAGAGTCTAAAACATTTCAGATTTATGGGATGTTGCTCAGCATTGAGGTTGAGGACATATATTTCATCACAAGTTTGTCTCGACAAGAGGAGGTGGTGAACCTCCGATCTCATGGTCCAGGAGGTGTACTAACCATAGATGAGTACATAGTTTTGTACTGTATTTCAGATAAAAATAAGTTTTGGAGTCAAATCCCAACAAACTCTATTCACATTCTTGGGCTGAAAGCCATACTTTTGGCCTTGGGCAGGATTGCAAGTTTGGATTCACTCCACCAGGCCTCATGGCCAATGATTTTGTATGCGGTAGAGTGTATTCTACCTACAATATATGAATGTAGTACTACATGGTTGAGCAACATGAAACAACAACTCAGTTACTGTAAGATGGGTAGGGTGTGGAAATTCGGGTTTGGAAGCATACTGAGTACATTCTTCTTTGAGAGGGTTCCAGGGCTAAGCCCTAGAGTAGACATTGCTCCACATGGAGTCCAAGATCTAGCTCAACAATGCTAGGCTAATGTCATGTGCAGACTGGGAGGTTGAAGGGTGGATAACCCATACCCAACAGAGTTCTTTCCATGGTGGCGGACATAGCCGATCACCATAGATGACTATCCCAATGTAGGGATTGACTTCTGTGGTGATCTAGACATGCCCCTACAACTAGGAGTGGCTTATGGATACATAAGTAGCGAATCCCAAACCCACTTTTAATTTCTAAATTTTAATTTTTTTGTGTTTTTTGATATATGAAATCAAAAGACATGTTTTTGGTGTGACAACACTTAGTGACAGTCTGTCATGTATATGCACATGTAGGACCATGACGGCTAGATGGATTTCCTTGTCATCGACAAAGGGGAAGAATAGATGATATCA
Source organism: Pseudotsuga menziesii (assembly GCA_001517045.1). Classification (NCBI taxonomy): domain Eukaryota; kingdom Viridiplantae; phylum Streptophyta; class Pinopsida; order Pinales; family Pinaceae; genus Pseudotsuga; species Pseudotsuga menziesii. Next base: position 742,518 of record LPNX010348553.1, read on the forward strand.
TGGGTGTGGATGCAGAGTGGATGCTCCAAATAATTCACACGAACTTTGTTCGATTGACACAGAGAGTAACCATGGCGCAAGTCAAGGACTTTCTTGAGGCCACAACGCTAGGTGGTTGGAGTACTGTTAGAATAATCAACCCATAGTATTTACCCACTTAGACATTATTTCATTTATTTTGTCTTATTTGCCTAGTCCATGACTCCCACCATGTGCAAGTTGCTAATTGCCTATCCATAGAGGTCAAACTTGCCATTATTGACTCATGGAGCACTTGGGAAAGCCTTAGGAATCAAATATTCTTTATTCATGGCCTCCTAGGCGCCCTTCTACTTTTTCTGCTTTATTGCCTGCTTTTTCAGTGTTTTAAGGCACATAGGAAAGCAAGACTAGGTGAGGTGAATAAGCTTTTTTGCCTCTTCCTCCTCCACTCTTTCCTCCATGCAAAAGCATGTATGATCTTCCATTTGACCACTCTTTAGCTTTCCCATGTGCCCTTGCTAATTCGTGGGGTCCTTGATAGATTTGGGATCAGCTTTTTACACCTATGGGGGATTTGCCTATTTTGGGTAAGCCTGCTTTATGCTAGATTTGGATGCTTCCTTATGCATTCGATTTGATCATGTATTCTATATATTCAGCAGCCTATGTTATTACAGGGTTGGCTATTGTACACTCAGTTATTATAATTTTGTGTTACAGCTCCATATTCAGTCTCCATTGTTGATAATTTTGCATGATCAATTGTTAATTGTTGTGGGTGAAATTAATCTACTGCAGGCCTGAATTTATACATGGTATCAGATCCATTGTAGGTTTTTACTCTCCTCCAAAAATTGTTTTGCAGGTTCGACATCAAGACTGGGAGCCTTCTACTGACAGCCAGGACATATTTTCTAAAGCTATGGATTCACAGAAAACTATCCTCACTCCCTTCAAATATTTTGAATGGAAAGAAGAGATGGAGATCTTGTTGAGAGCGAAAGGCCTCTATAGGGTGACTATGGCTACAGAAGTAGAGCCCAATGCTGCTGCAGAGAATATCAAATGGCACAATCGGAGAGATGAGGCTTATGGCCTCCTATGTCTCAGTATTTCCCGAGACCTCCTTTTCCATCTCGATGGATTGACTTCACCGGATCAAGTATGGGAGAAAATTTCTGAACTCTTCAGAAAGACAGATGAGATGAGGGGACACCAGATCGAAAATGAATTGATTTCCCTGAGTCCCAGTAATTTTGAATCCCTGCAGCTATATTTCTCCAAGTTCAAAGCACTAGTTTTGCAGCTGAAACAGTGTGGTATTGAAAAGAAAGATGAGCAGCTCGTATTGTCCATCCTCTCGAAACTAGGGCCTGATTACTCAGTCTTTGTTTCAACCTTCTATGCCACAAAACTCACAGTTCGAACCTGGAAGATGCCCAGCCTTGCAGATTTCATGGAATCTCTCACACAGGAACAAGACAAGCTGGTGATGATGGGCACCATCAAACCTTCCAAAGACCAAGCTCTGGTTGCTGGAGATTCGAGGGTGGATTCAAAAAGAAAAAAGAAAGCTAAAAAGCCACCTGAGAAAGGAAGAGACAAGAAGCAGTCTCCAGAGGATCAACAAGGTCCCAAGAAAAATACCCAGAAGAAGAAAAACAAAGGTGAAATGAACAAGTGCTCATACTGTTCGAAGGGCAATCACACTGAAAGCTCTTGTATGAAAAAGCAGATAGATATGTTAACTCAACTGTTGGAGAAGAATGGAATCTCCCTTCCAGAAGGCTCAAAGAAGAGAGAAGGAGGATCAAGTTCTGATGACAGAGAGAGAGTTCATGCTCTAGTTGCTGGCACATCAAGCTCACCCAGTTTTATCATAGATTCTGGAGCTTCAAGACACATGGTTTCGACTAAGGAGGCCTTCTCCTCACTGGACAAGTCGAAAGGACCATCTATTGTACTGGGAGATGACTCTCTCACTGAAAGCAAAGGCAAAGGAAGGATAGAACTTGATCATGGTATCTTTAACAATGTGCTGTATGTCCCTGGTCTCGCCTCCAACCTTCTATCAGTGTACCAAGTGACCCACACTGGGTCTCCTAAGAAAGTCATATTCTCACCAGATGAAGTTGAGATCACAGAAATCTCAAGTGGAAGAATCATTGCAAAAGGAGTAGCGAATCATGCTCAAAAGGTATACATGTTTTCACACTTCCTGCCTTACTCAAACCCCTCTGCTCTTCTTATCCATGCTAATGAAGCTAGCAAGCTATGGCATGAAATATTTGTCCATTTAAATTACAAGTATTTATCTAATCTTAGTGAGAAATATATGGTCATAGGGTTTCCCAAGATAAAATTTTCCAAAGGTGTATGCCAAGGCTGTATCCTAGGAAAACACCCAGAGCACAAATTTGAGAAAGCCATCCATGAGAGAACCTCTGCACCCCTCGAACTAATTCACAGTGATGTTGCTGGCCCATTCCCTCATATGTCCATGAGTTATGCTCAATATGCATTGACCTTTATTGATGATTTCTCCAGGTATTGTTGGGTTCACTTCATGAAACACAAGTCAGAAGTTTTTGGCCTATTCAAAGTGTTCAAGGCTTTGGTTGAAAACCAGTGTGGAAGAAAACTCAAAGCACTCAGATCTAACAATGGTGGTGAGTATGTCAAGAATGAGTTTATTAACTATTGTGCATATGCAGGTATTCAAATGCAGCATTCTATCCCCTACACACCACAGCAAAATGGTGTTGCAGAGAGGAAGAACAGATCACTGAAGGAGATGGAAACATGCATGATGGAGGCCAAAACTTTGCCACCAAAGTACTGGGCCGAAGCTATCAACTATGCAGCCTATATTCAGAATAGGGTGCCTCACAAACAGTTGGATGGAATGACTCCTTTCGAAGCATGGAGTGGGCACAAGCCAGATGTGACCCATTTCAGGATTTTTGGCTCAAAGGCATGGGCTAAAATCCCGACAGAGAAGAGGAAGGCTGTGCAGCCCCAAAGCCAAGAGTGTCTTTTTGTGGGATACTCTGAAGATTAAAAAGGGTACAAGTTGATAAAATTGAGCACAAACAAAGCCTTCATTGAAAGGTGTGTTCAGTTTGAAGAAGAATCCCTTGCAGAAGTGGAGATTGGTGAAGCCTCTTCACCACCTGAACCTCAAGAAGTAAGTAAAAAGTTTGTTGAACATGCTGATTCTGATTTATCTGATGGAGATGATTTTATTGCAGACCCAAACAGCCCCACAAGGCCTAAATTGGCATCCAAGACACTACATGCAGCAGGCCAGTAAGCTGGGGATCCCAATGACCCAAGGAGGACTAGATCTCAATTTGAGATTGGTCTGTGCATGAAGGATCCTGAGTTTGCTGAAAAGTGCTATTTGATGGTGGAGTCTGATCCTCAAACATATGAAGAAGCAGCAGGATATCCAAGATGGCAAGCTGCCATGAATGAGGATTTAAACTCGCTACAGAAAAGCAACACATGGGAGCTAGTGGATCTTCCCCCAGGGAGAAAACTAGTACAGTGTAAGTGGGTCTATAAGACCAAGTTTGCTGCTGTTGGTTCACCACTGAAGTAAAAGGTTATATTGGTAGCTAAAGGCTCCTCTCAGGTTCATGGCATTGATTACAATGAGACTTTTTCCCCAGTGGCAAAGATGGATTCAATCAGGCTAGCTCTAGCCATTGCAGCATCAAGGCAATGGGAGGTACATCATATGGATGTAAAATGTGCCTTTCTGAATGGTGATCTCACTGAGGAGATATATATGCAGCAGCCCCAAGGTTTTTCTACTGACCATTCTCTTGTGTGCAGGTTGAGAAAGTCATTGTATGGGCTAAAGCAAGCCCCCAGGGCTTGGTATGCCAAGATAGATAGCTTCTTGCTATCTCTGAATTTTGTTCGGTGCAAATCAGATTTGAATGTCTATATGAAGGTAATTAATGCTTCATTAATGATCATTGTGTTATATGTTGATGACCTCCTCATTACAGGAAGCTCACAGGATGAGATTGCTTCCCTAAAAGGAGCTATGAACCAAGCCTTCTCCATGACAGATTTGGGGCTCTTAAGTCAGTTTCTGGGGCTTGATATTGCTCAAACCAAAGCTGGAATCAAGGTGCACCAATCCAAATATGCCTTGGATTTGCTGATCAAATTCAGAATTCAAGATTGCAAAACAAGCAAAACTCCTTTCCTTTCAAGAGTGAAGCTGGAGGAAGATGATTCTCCACCGATGGTAAACAACACTTTGTATAGATAGTTGATTGGATGTTTATTTTATTTGACAAATACTCGACCTGATATTTGTTATGCAGTCAGTGTTTCTTCTAGATTCATGGATCAGCCCCATGAGATCCATTGGAAAGCAGCAAAGAGGATCCTTAGCTT